>QJNU01000593.1:0-46682 GCA_004154915.1 Monosporascus ibericus
CCCCCCAAAACAATTCCTTCAGCCACCATACGTATCTCAACACCACCACCGAATATCGGGTCTACCACCATCATGCTCTAGTTCCTACATAATCCATTAACGGCCTGAACCTCTAGTACAGTGTTACTACATGGCTTTCTCAATACATAGGGCTTCTGCTTAATATGCAGTGGCACCCGTCTACACGAAGCGCCATGTTACTAGTATAATACAGCAGAATCCAGATACGGTTCTCAATAAAACGAGAAGGGATAAGCAGGGGCTGTCAGTGGTGGTAGCTCGTTTATCGCATACTTCCCTTCGCTTACAGCAGCTACGCGATCGACGAACGTTGCATGTATGAACAGCGCATCTCATCAGGCACACGCCCATGGCTAGCCGTCAGATCATGTCCACACAATGAAGAGGGCCACGAAAGTCTGCCTTTGCTGGTCACGGATTGGAGAGTTGAAGTCCCACGAGAGTTATACCGGGAAGGTGATCACGACCAATCGGACCTCTAACAAAAGAGGTCCGTCATAGTTGAACTATATACCCTAGAACTGAATTTGGCCGTACTTCTCTACCGCTATCCACCTCGTCTCTTTCGCCTACCCACGAATCAGCGCGGGGGTTCAGGAGCACTGGAACGACGAGCCCCTCTCCTGCGGCGACCGCCGCAAGGTGGATGCGGCCTCGTCTGAGAAGTTGGTGTCTCCACGGGAGCTGCGGTTTCCGTGCTGTCGGGGACGGAGGTTACGGTACGGGCGGCCGAGGAGGTAGTAGGCTCATCTACCTCCGGCGAGCCAGCAGATTCCACCGGGGTGGTCGCAGTTGAAGGTGCCTCGGACTCTGTTCGGACAGAGGTCAGAAGAGTGGACGTCGGAGGCGTAGCACTGGTAGTCGCCTCGACGTTCGTGGGGTCGACGGCGGAAGAGGTCTCGGGGGCGTCAGCGGTCCTTGGAACAGCGGTCGTGCTCGGAGCACCGCCAGTAGCTTCTTCCGGGGAGGGAGCCGCGGAAGTCGTGGGGTTCGAACTCGTCTGTTGAACCTGGGAGGCGCTGCCGCCAAGGTTCATGCAGGCGAACGACATCTTGGTGGTCGTGGCCTTGGAGCCGCCGTAGGGGACGGCTTGGCTGAGGTCCCAGTCCATGGCAACGTAGGGCCAGCAGATGCGGCCGTCGGACATGGTCACCATGTCTCCGGCGACGAAGGTGTCCATGGCGCGCACCGGCTCGCCGACCTTCTTGCCGTTTGTCACGAGCTGGTAGTACGCGCCCGTGAAGGCGCCCCGGCAACCCATGGCCACGAAGTCGCACTGCGGCTCCGCTATCTCCTCCCACGTCACCAGCACGCTCTCGCTGTTGAAGGCCGCCACGTGCGCGTTGGAGTTGTCTGCCGTGCCTGGGTGATTTAGAGTTAGATGTACCCCGATTAAGTCAGAAGACAAGCTCGTGACTTACCTTCAGTGATCCAGTTGACCTGCGAGTCACCGTCCGCGGCACCGACTTGCGAGGTGGCTTCCTCCCCGTCGAGGGTGCTCTTGTTGGTCAACTGCGCAATCGCGACGTTACGACCGTTGGTCCTGTTGATCGAGTGCGTGAAACCGTCGCCGAGCCAGTCGTTCACAGTGAGGTCCTTCGCGCCCCTAGAGACCCACGCGAAGACGTACGAGTCGGTGCCCGTCAGGCGGGCCAGGCCGCTGTACGAGCCGCTCATGCCGCCCATGGGCTCGCCGCTGCCGCCGTTGGTGGTGTTCTCGTTGGAGATCTTGACGCCGTTCATGGTCTGGGTCTGGGTGTTGAGCCAGATGGCGCCCTGGTCCTCGGCGCAGATGGAGGCGAAGGGCGCGGCGTCGGCCGCCTCGAAGGCGATGCCCGTGTTGTGCGAGCAGCCCCAGCTCGACGACGCGCCCGTGATGTCCTGCAGGCTGCCGTCCTTCGCGACGTATTGGATGCTGTCACCGAAGTGGCCCGCCGCGCTCCCCGTGTAGGCCGTCACGACGAAGTAGGCGCCGTAGAGACCGGCCTCTTCGGAGAACACGAGGTCTCCGTTCAGGTCCGGGGAGGCCACGAGACCGAAGTCCTCGTGCACCCCGGGACCCCCGAGGTAGGTCTTCCAGCTCTGCTGCCCGTCGGTATATCTGTAGAGGACGGGCACGGGCGTGCCATCGGCCGGGACGTTGGAGGTCCCCGAGGGCAGAGCCTCGTTTGTCAGCAGGGCGAAGCCGTCACTGTGGGCAACCAGCCCGGCGGCTTCCTTGCCCCCGGCCACGGTGACTGCGGAGCCGACGGCGGCGAAAGTCTTGGGGTCGACTTGCTGGACGTGGACGTCAGTCTCGCTGGCGTCCAGGTAAGCTAGGTAGGCGGCGCTGCCGTCCGGCGATACGGCGAACGGCGTGCGTCGATGGTGGGGATATCCGGTCCAGTAGGCTTCCTTGACGGGGCCGAAGGAGAAGTCAAGCGCCAGGCTGTCGACGTGCTTCTCCAGGGAGCTCTCGGTGAGCCCCTGGGCGAAGACCGAAGTGAGGATGCATGGGAGCAACGCCGTAAAGGAGAGGCGCAGCATGTTTGCTGAATGGGATAAAACGAATGACACGACCAGCGGCCGGAGGTGGAGAAGCTAATGAACGAAAGATGTTAGGTAGTGAAGAGCAACCCGGATGGGACATAACGGGTCGAACTATACTGATAGGGGTGCCGGCTTTATAGATGGCGTTGCAGCCGCTAGTATAGACGGGGCGAGAAGCCCATCCTTCCCCTCCCGCTGCGCATCACCATGGTGTGAATTAGATGAACGGCCCCACGATGCCAAGCTTCGAGTTCTAGTTATGCTAGAGACAACGGCTCCTAAGGCCAGTCCCGGGAGCTTGGAATGTCTATGAACAGGGATTATGGTGTTAACTAAGTAAATGAGATGTTTCAAGCCCTTAGTCTATAGTGTGGGGACAGCAAGGGGCTATAACCATTGAACTCCCCGGTCCCTGGACCGACCCACGGAAGATATAAGAAGAATCATTTCCGCCTGTTTCATCACCTCGGAGCCGAGCTACAGTGGAAACTCGCGCTGGACTCCTTTTCATTCACCAGACCTCTGCTTTCATTTCTGGGAGCCTTCTAAATCTAGATTACGTACCCCAGCATTGTCGTATATGTGCTCTGTTAGCTCGAGGAACTCCGAGATCGCCGCGAGGGTGGATGCATCGACTTCAACACGAGGCTGGCTCCCGGGCATGCCGTGGTTTGATGCTAGAACCTGGTTCCATAAACAGCTGATGAAATGATTCGAGCACGGCGGCAGGATCCCCTCGCTGTGGTTACGTAATTGCAGGCAGGTGCATACTAGGGTGAAGACCAAAGGGAGGCATTTCACTGTAGTACTCCGAGGCCGGGGAGACATCGTCGACTGCTATCATACGTATTTATCCTCCAACGGTGAATGTGGTCTCGGCCACACGCAGAACCCAGCACCTTGGAAGTCTTTTCTATAGCCCCAGCCCATCCACCTCGTTGTGATTCATGACCTTCGGCGCACAGCGATCCAGTCCGTGGTTTAGATCAACTGCACCGTTCTTCGATCAATCTCCTATCGTCTCGTCGATGCTGCGAGGAGAGGTGGGCGCCACCCATCTCAATCCTGCTGTTTATCAATAGTGTCTTTCGGTTTCGCCGCAGAAATCAGGGGTCGGGTCTGGATACAGAGCAATCAAGCTCTTGCGCGCCCGTTTCGTGGGAGAATCAGGGAATAGATCTGGATGCGGAGCAATCAACCTCTTTCGTGTCGGTCTCGCCACAGAGTCAAGAAATACATCTGGTTGCAGAGCAATCAATCTCCTGCGCGCTTCCACCGCAGCAGCGATCACCTTGGGATCGCAGTCGCCTTTCTCTTCTATCGCCTTAAGCCTTTCGGCCCATAAACCCCACTTCTCCAGGCCCTGTCTGGCAGCTTCCTCCTTGCCGGTAGATAGGTGCCGGGCGATGTATCTCTGATGAAGTGCGCGGCCGGCAAGGAGAATGTACTGCGCGGCAACCATGACCTTGCAGTCCCGTTCAACCTGCAAAGAATACTCTTTCTCGAGGCCGTTGGCGATTTCGTAGGTGGGATGCTTGCAGAGGGGCTCGGTGTCGATGCCAGCCTCAGTGCACCGCGCTGTGAAAGCTTGGTGATTCACCCACTCATAGCACCGTTGCCGGAACTCCGCTACAGCGGCGGGTTCGCCTTTGAAATTGTGGGCTTCAGTAACAACGATCGGTTAGCTTGATTCATCTTGGTGTGCTGGTAGAGAGACTTACGAAAACTGCCGTTCCATCGGTCTTCCTGCACCATGAAGAAAACTGGTTCTTTGATGTACACCAAGCAATCTTTTTCCTGTAACCCGGTCCAGGTCAGTAAAGAATGTGAAAGGTTCCAAAATGCGGTATAAGTTGTCAAACAGCAGACGTTACGGAGTAGAATGACATACTTGCCAGATAGTGAACGACTTGGCCGGGAGTTTGCGTAGCTCTAAGATCACTTCGACGAGTCTATCTTGTTTGCGATCATCGAACGGCAAAAGCTCTGCCAAGTCGAAGACGGCGTCCCATAGTGCGCATAGAAAACTAGCCATCCCTTTATCGTCCTCAAATTTCACCAAGGGATGAACGGAAAGGAAGGTATCCGAATAATAGCTGTCTATCCGATGTGCCGCAACCTCTGCGGCAGCCTCGTCGATAGATAACAACGCGTCCCTCAGGATGGTTAGGAGTTCGAGCCGAGTCTGATCGTCCTCGATATCGAATTCATTGTCGATGAAAGCGAGCCAGGGCTCTTTCATGGTGGACTGCGAAGTGCTCTCGTTGGAAGACATACTGATTGCAATGTATGGATCTCGGCGTAATAACTAGACAATAAACGTGAAACGAGAATTGTAGGTGAAGAAAGGGTGTTGCGAGAGATACCACTGAAATACTTTTCGGACGTTCTGTCGGAGGCAGCATTAAAAGAAAAGGTGTTTGAGGTGGGAGTCACTTGTCATGTTAGGTTCGATTCCTAACAGCGCTAGTTGGTACACCCCGTCGGCGGCTTCCATCCGTTTGTAAGCCTGGTACGAAGGTTCGCTGCCATAGCTAGGTAGGTACGCCGTACTACGGTATGACGCAAACCTTAAACATACTCTCAGGGATAATGGCAGCAAGTGGCAGAAAAGTCCCGTATATCCAGAAAGTCGCTGGTTTGACTGACTGATGTAAAAGTTATGTCTGGACGCACCAAAATTACCGGACAAGATACCATTGCGCCGGTGTTAGTCAAGGTCATCACGTGACAGAATTCATACGAATCTTAGCCGCTGCTCTATTTGCTATCTTAGGTTACTTCATTAAGATCAGGCCGTATTTCTGAGATGTGGCTGCGTCTGCGGCGCCGCTATGTTGCATTTTGATTGGTTAGATAGAAATTAAGCACATCAGGATCTTTAACGAGCCAGCGGGAGCGAGCTGAGGTAACTCAATGAGTGCACTTATCAATCCAAGTCTCTTGGTGCAGCCGTGCGCGACAGATCGCCTTACTAACCTTGCGGCGGTCGCTGGAAGAGACGGGTTTATCGTTCGGGTTCTTATCGGCCTTTGCGCTAATTGAATCATCAGTTGCTCTTGGTATATGAAATATGGGAGTAGTGAAGTCCTGGCTACATAGTTAATTACAAGTACTATCTATTAATTGGAAGTCTATTCCCAAGGAAAGATCGCAGGCCTAAGTTCAGTTAGGTTAAGGTAGGGGAGGACTTGCTTTATGATACGCAACGTCAGGTCTTCAGGGGAAAGTGCTATGATATATAATAACCGAAGGTTATTCCTGCGTAAACTCAAGGGTGGAAAGTGCCATATGATGACTTTCGGTGGTTCCCTGCCAAACTTAGGTAGTACGTCCAAAACGATGGCATTGATTTATTATGTCTTCGTCGGTTTCTTCATCCCGGTGCTTGTTAGTCTTTACGTTAGTATCATCGACTTCACGGCATACATACTAAGCAGCGGATAATCCTCGAGACCCGTTCAAATGAATTCAAACGCCCAGTTCTCCAGAAGGGTCATCTCTTTAACCCACCGCAACGATCTGGTAACGACCCAATTCGTCTAAGTTGTACTTTAACTAAAGGCTTGTATAGCAGTACTCCTCCCCGCGAGGGAATATCCCACTGGTAGTATGCGGGTATGCGGCTGCGAGGGGCCCGCCGCCAGGAAAACGGACACCATCGAGATACCCGCGAGAGTACCGAAACCATGAAGGGCGGCGGTAATAGTGTAACGGAGAATTTTGAGGATTGGGAGAGGCGCGGGGTGCAAGAACTTACCGAATATCCTGTCCAGCTGGGAAGCGAACAGAGATTCAATTACTACAAACGAACGGCAACACTCAAACAGGTACAACGGGCTATACACCCGAATGATCGCGCCCGAGTCGTCAAGAATCCTTTGAACGATCCTGGTCAATTACGGGTCATTACGTCTTCGGAGGATCAGAACCAAGTCTTAGGAGTCACGTATCATCCGCAAGGTAACCCAAGAGGTTATGCGAGAGCGTCCCTCCAGCCGCTAGATTCGCAGGGAAGACAAGATCTTTAGACGAGAGTTGACCAAAAGCTATTCGGCGCCCGCACATTGCCTTCGAGAGGCTCGGGGTGACGGGTAAAGACTTCCCTCGAAAACGCACCACGACATATGCGGAGATCAATCCTGGCCCTTGTGCCGGCAACACGGTTCTTGTCACTGGGCTGCGAAGGGAATTGGCCAGGCTATCGTTGCCTCGTATGCTAGTGCAGGTGCAAGTTGCATTGCGATTGTGGCGCGTGGAGATGCCTCTGCCACTCGCGCGAGGGCTTTACAGGCCGCTGCAAATGCAGGCAGGCAAGGCTTAGAATTCTTGTCCCTCGACTCGACGTCTGTGACTATGCAAAGCATCACAACCTGCGTCGCAGAGGTAAGCAGCAAGTAGGGCTCGTCGATATACTGATCAACAATGCTTGCAACATGGCACCTTTTGAGCCTCTGGGATTTAGCGAGTTGGACGAGTGGTGGAGGACTTGGGAGGTTAACGTTCGAGGCGTCTACTGGGTGTTCGGGCCCTGCTGCCTTTACTGCTGCGAAGCGTAGATAAAACCATAGTCAATCTGACCTCCGTGGGCGCCCTGGCGTTGACGCCGGGAGCCAGTTGCTTACCAGCCCTCTATGATGGCCATTTGCGTCTTACCGAGTACCTGATGGTGGATTACATGAAGCAGGCAGGTCCTGCTAGCATGCCGTTTCCAGGTTGGATGATACTCAGGTGGTTCTTGAAGGGACTTCTGGCTTATTCGGTGCACCCGGCGTCGGTACCGACCGACCTTGCCAGTAGAATGCCAGATACCATCGTCAAAGGTATATTATAGCAAATGTAGTACTAGTTATCGGAGTGCTTTTTCTCACA
Organism: Monosporascus ibericus; assembly: GCA_004154915.1. NCBI lineage: Eukaryota > Fungi > Ascomycota > Sordariomycetes > Xylariales > Monosporascus > Monosporascus ibericus. The sequence goes on from QJNU01000593.1 coordinate 7,423, forward strand.
GGTTTCGATGGAGCAGCTGTGTGCAATGATACGCCGGAGTTGGCCGGCGATACAATTGTCTATCTGACAAGCAAGCGGCGTGAATGGTTAGCTGGAAGGTACGTGAGCTGTACGTGGGATATGCCGGAGTTCATGGGAAGAGAGCGTGAGATCGCTGACAACGACCTGCTCAAGGTGCAAGTAACCTTCGATGTGGGACAGGCAAGTCATGAAGGACAAAGCAGAGCCCGCGTCCCTCAAGGCGATTCATTAGAGAATCGATAGAGAATCAATAGACAGGCATTGCCATCAGCTTGTGGGTGTCGAAGGTGTCTTCTCAACTCTTAACTATCCGAAACCCGGATAACTATTAGCATCCACCCCCTAGAAGGCTGTATACCAAAAGCTTTAAACAGGTAAAGCAAACTTTTAAAGAGGATTCTAAACGGATAATTAGATGATTAAAAGGATATAATTACCGAAAGAAAGATGGAATTGAAAGCTATAATTTTAAGAAGCAAGAAATGTGACGATTAACGCCATGGATGCTTTAAGGCGCTAAAGGGACGTATCAGTCAGCTAGATATACGGAAAGGCCCCATTGAACGGAATATATATGTTCCGCAGCTAAGCTACCTTAACGCTCTACACGTGCTATTGCGCTTACAACTTAACCTAATATAACAACGCACCTGATGTCCCCTATATCTAACATCTCCTGGCTCGATCGGCTTAAGCTGCCAAGCCTTTCGAGTCCGTCGAGCCCGTTACGTGACCGTAGAATTACTGATCGGTCGCTCAGCCAAGCTGACTCCGACCGTGTGGTAGCTTGCCAAGCTTGTTAGGTCATAACAGTACTGTACTAGACCACCTGCAAGGATAACCGCCACCATATTGAACCCTTGTTGGCACAACTCCAACCCAGGCCTCGTTTCGAGGCTACGGGGATTACATTTAATTGGCTAAAAGAATGTAAAGTGGGAACTAGTGCTTGGAGTATTTCGAATGCTCGAGACGGGGCCTGAGCTGGCTGAGGTAGGGTTTCTACCATAATGGTATCAATTTGGCAACTTAGGAGGCAACCCCGAAATGCAGTGTCTAGAGTGATAGTAGTCTAGGAGTTCTGTATCGCCGAAGTAGGTTTAGCCGTAAAACTCTTACATCTTCAGTCATCGACACATTGAACCCGCTCTTTTCTGTCCCCAGGGGTCCGTCATGTTCCAGTTCCCACTCTCATATATCCGACCTCTCGAGACATTGAGTCGGTAAAATGGCTCGAGATCAGCTAGCCCTCTCTTCATTCGCTTTCATACTGTTTCACCTGCTTCTGTTTGCTTCCGGAACTGGGGCGTTTAAGAAGCCTACCTCGCACGACAGCATAGCATCGCAAGTGCAAGAATGCCCGATCTTCCTCACCGGCTCAGAGCCGTGCGATCCAATTGCCCCGAAAAGCTTCCTGCCGCCCGATGTGGCAGCCGTTCTCAATAGTAAGGGGCATCATGAACCGGACTTTAACGTGCTGGGAGAGCTTCTGGGTGCCATGAACGTCTTGCAGGATGAATTTTACGAACTTTGGCTAGGCACGTGGCCGAGCGGGATTGACTGGACTAGAGCCGTTTTGGGGACGCACGTCTCAGGAGGCATCCGCACTCTGTCCGAGTCATTGGCGTCAATCAAATATGATAAAGACGGTGCCCTGGATTGGAAAGTCAAGTCCAGCATGATCGATTCCTTCTTCACCCAACTCACGGCCTACTACTTCGGGGAGGATGCCTTCGCTATCCGGAACGAGGCGTATGATGACATTCTCTGGGTAGTCCTGGGCTGGCTTGAAGCTGTCCGGTTCCTCAATACCCACACGGACCTCCATTACAAATTCAAATCGCAGGGCATGGCGGTTGGACTAGATATCGAGGGGAATAGTCGCGGCTTCGACAGTATATTATACAACGTGACTTATCATGGCAATCTCTGGATTCCAGCGTTCTCGCATCGTGCGCGCGTTTTCTGGGACCTCTCCCTTAAAGGCTGGGATACGGAGTTATGCGACGGTGGCATGATCTGGAACCCTCGTTTGCTTCCGTACAAGAACGCCATTACGAATGAACTATTCATAGCCGCCTCTATTTCCATGTACTTATTCTTTCCAGGCGATGACAACGGGTCTCCCTTCTCTGACAAGCAAGATCCAGTCGGGGCCCACCCCCAAGTCTCGGCTTCTGGCGCTTACAGCGGGCCAAGAGACCCGAAGTATCTGAAAGCAGCCATCGACGGCTACAGGTGGCTGTCCAGTTCTAACATGACCGACGCACAGGGCCTGTACACGGACGGCTTCCATATCAGCGGGTACAGGGACGGGGACAGCAACAACACGAAGTGCGACGAGCGCGACGACACCGTCTTGACGTACAACCAGGGCGTGCTCCTCACGGGCCTCCGGGGCCTCTGGGACGCCACCGGCGCGCCGTCCTACCTGTCGGACGGCCACGCGCTCGTTCAGAACGTGATCGGGGCGACGGGGTACGACCTCAGCAAGGACACGCCCGTCGAGGGCGTCTCCGCCCTGTGGCCCGGCAGGCTCCCGCGCTGGCACGGCCTCGGCCGCGCCGGCGTCCTCGAGGACCCGTGCGACGCCGCGGGTGTCTGCAATCAGGACGCCACGACGTTCAAGGGCATCTACTTCCACCACCTGACGGCGTTCTGCGCGCCGCTCGCCGCGCCGGAGAACGTCCGCGCCGAGGAGGTCTTCAACGCCACCCGGCGATCCCACGCTGATGCCTGCGCCTCGTACCGCGGCTGGCTCGCGCATAACGCGCGCGCGGCCCTCGCCACGCGCGACGGGCGCGGCAGGTTCGGCCAGTGGTGGACCGCAGGCCTGCTAGCGGCGAACTGGAGGGGGCCCTGGCCGACCATTGCCGATGACGGCGTGCCGCACGATTTCGCCAGGGACACGGGCTACGCGCTCTGGCGCGGGCCCTACGATCTCGATCTGATCCATTCCGATCCCGACGCCGAAGGAGAAGACGACGCCCCGCTACCGGCGCCGGGCAGACCCGGAAACCAGCAGCCGCTGCACCGGTCAACGGAACAACAGCAGGCCCCGGCAGACGAGCCGGAGAAGAAACGCGGGCGCGGCTCGACGACGGCTTGGCCGGTTGGGGACCCGAATCTACGCGGCCGCGGCCGCACCGTCGAGACGCATAGCGGGGGGCTGGCACTCCTGAGAGCGTACTGGAAGATCGGGCAACGGGACTCGTAGCTGTCCGTGGTTTAGACACCGGCCGCACCGGGATTTTTCGGCTAGTGCGTGCGATATGATAATGATTTGCCTAGGCCACGATGACAGTGGAATGTATAGATGCAAGTTATGAGGAGTGCGCAAGACACGACTGCGCACAGGATAGGGGCCATTCGTGAGTGCCGCAGCCTGTTACGGTCCCAAGATAGGCGTACTGGCCGCTTCGGCACGGCGACGGGTCTTACAGTCCGATAGATGGATCGTCTGTGGTCCCGGATGAACTGACGGGCGGTGCAGCCTCGGGGAAACTCGACGAAAATGAATCACGGGCAGGGGGCAACCAGCCTTGGAAGCCACAAGGAGCAGGTCCTCGCGCTTTTATACACCAGGTGTGACGGGTGGGTATCCCGACTCCGAAAGGAGACACATCTACCTCAGTCCATGGGGTGAGTGCACTTATATTAACTAAAGGCAAAATAGGAGTAAATCGCATTGGATATGTAGTTGGGTAAACTTGATATCCTCTCTTGCAGGGGTTAGATCAATTAGATGCCTTGCTCGCACTTCTAGAACCCCCTCTCTTCCCGCCGTGTAAGTGTCCCATGCTCGCTTGTAGTAGTTCTTTAGCATGAAGAAAGCAAGTTTGTATGCCGTCGTCCACCTCGTGAAAAGTAGCGCCATCCCCTCCCGTAGCAGCGCGCCATGATCGTGATTCATGATCTCCTAATATCAAGGAGCATACTCAACTAACCCGGCCAGTCATCTAGCGTCATTTGACTACATCATCAGGTGTAGTTTTACAAGGTAGGCGAAGACATAGAAAGGGCCGGCCCGCTACAGCAGCGACTCGACGTTCGCGTACAATGCAAACATCCATTCAACCCATCGGTTCGTCCTGTATGACATCCCTCCCGTCGTCGCGTTTGTAATAAAAACATAAACTAGAGCGTCCTAGTCCCGCCACTCGTTCCCGTTGTTGACCCCGCTCGAGGCGGCCCCGTTATTACCACTACCGCTGCGCGCCGTCCGCAACGCCGCGTCCTCCGCATCATCGTCGTCGTCGTCGTCGTCGTCGTCGTCATCGTCATCGAGGGCGCGCGCCAGTTCGTCGGGATCCTTCATCCTGGCGTCCGGGTCCACGGTATCGCTGAACTCGTCGCGGCTCCGGCCCGCCGGCGGCTGCGCCTGGTCCCGGTCCCGGTCCTGCTCGTAGACGCCGTCGTCGGCGCTGACGGAGATCCCCCTTGCGCCCCACCTGTTGGAGGGTCGTCCGGCGTTCCTACCACCACCAACAGCACCATCGCCGTCGCCGAGGGCAGGCGCGCTCTCCTCGTCGTCATCAGCGCCGTCGACCTCGGCAGCGAAGCGGCGGTGGCCGAAGATGCGGCCGAGCAGCCAGCCACGGCGGATGTCGTCGGCGTCGACGACGCCGCCGTTGCGCAGCTTGACGCGCTGACGCGTGTAGTAGACCCAGAAGAAGTCGGCGTAGAGGGCCGTCTGCACGACGCCGAAGATGACCGACACGGCGTTGGGCGCTCGGTCGTTGGCGTCGGCTGCCCGCCACACCCAGTTGAGGATGTATAGCGCCCGGTACGCGCCCAGCGTCAGCAGGTAGAACGAGTCGATGACCGTCGGCACCGTCGTCTGGCGCAGAAGCAGCAGCTGTGGGAGTACGCATACGGACTCGAGAATCACCGAGAAATCCCAGGCCCACTGTGGTTTTCCAGTCAGCGTCCGTTTCTTGGTGTGCAATTTATATATGCGCGAGTGGTTGCAAAAAGAAAAGGGGGGGTTCCTGGTTTGCTCTAGTCTCAGGCATGTCGCGGGAAGCTTACTGTGAACAGATTCCACGTATCCTCGAATATCAACATGACGAAGGGAGCGATCAGTAGCGATCCGCCGAGGGCCGCGGCTCCCAGTTTCCAGGCGGCCTCGCGCTCCCTCGTGCGCGGGAACATCCACCGCATGATGACGATGATGTAGATGGACGATAATATGTAGAATACCTTGAAGAATAGGTTCCAGGCGTAGGTCTCGCGGAAGAGGTCAGTGTATCGCGTGCAGAAGACGACGGCGTATAGGATCTGGGTTATCATGGAGACGCCTATAGCGAGGAGGAAGAAGTCAGCTACTACGGAACTGATGGTTGGGTGCTCGATGGCGGAGAGACAGAGATAGATCACTTACCCTCGGCGCTCCTGTTCCGGTGGATGGCGAAGACCAGGATACATTTGGAAACGATGTGGGAGACGTCTCCCAATATTCGGAATATCTGTCGAAGAAGTTAATGTCAAGCTTCTTGGGAAAGCTGTCTCCGGGGATAGCTCAGGTCATGACGAACGTTCCATCCGGCAGCCATTTTATAGTGAGTGTATCGATGGCTCTAACAAGAGCTTCCACCGGAGTTTGGGTTCGCCCGCTCTAGACGAATAAATTCACATGGAAGTAAAGTGTGATAGATGGATAGAGTTGGGGGCGCTTAGATCAGCTTCAAAGAGCTCTCTCTACAAAAGAGGAAAAGGCGAGATGGGCAAAGTCGCGGCTTTCAAGAAGCTCCAGCTCGACTTCGGTCTTCAACTTCCCCCCCAAGATTACGTGGAGCCTCCAAAACGGAGTGATGCAATTGGTAGGATGCGGGTTCTGCGGGCAAAGCAAGTGCAACGGGCGTTTCAGTACCAAAGTACTGTAGCACTAAGAAACGACCCTTGCAACAGTGCGAGTTGGCAGAGCTATTCACACTGTACTTACCCCAACTCATCATCCCTGTTGTTATGAATATCCGTTGTTACTCTTACTTCCTCAAAGTCAATACCAGCATGCAGCACTCCAAGGGCTGATTTTCTTGTGTTTTATTTGAGAAGTTAATGTGAGCGTCTGTGCTCGGGGTATGTTTTTCTAACAACAATATAGCAATACAACGAAATGGGCCTATTTGCTTGTGCCTTCGCCCTTTGTGATCGGTCGTCACGACCTTGATCCCCTTCCGGGCTGCCTTGGCCTATCTTTCAGGAATGCGGCGATGGACCGTTTATCCTAGCTCGACCTGCCTACTTTCGTAGGTACATAGCTACCCTATTTGTCTTCGTAGTCAAAGCACCTTTTTTATAATCTTTTTGCTCAAGCTCCTTCTTTTTTTCGGGACACTGCTCGTTTTCTCTCGTGAAAGTCGATGACTCGCATAACTACCGACTGTCGTGATCGATTTCCTCGACGCTGACTATGGCAGCGAGTTCAGCCACGGTCCGCAGCATGGCTGGCTTCGACGTATGCTCAGCCTTCCTCTTCATCGTCCTTGACACCCAAGTCTAGACTCCATCTATCTTGTGGCGACATGCCATTGTTGAGATGGTAGAAACCATGCACGCATGATGTGAAAATGCCCTCGGAAGGGTCTTGGGTCGCAGGCTGGGACGGGCTGGCGACTGACTCGGCAACGCCATCCATAAACTGCCTGTCACCAAAGAGGTCGCCGCCATCCTCTTCAATGCCACTCGAAGCCTGACTTGCAGTGGCCTTCTCTTTGATAGGATGCGGCGAGTCCCCATAGGTACCCGACTTGGGTGGGCTCGCATAGCCGTTCGGCGAGGCATTCTCAAAGCGGACCCGTTTCGCTTCAGCATTCGATGCGCCATTGCTTGCACGACGTTTCCGAGACGACGTTGCAGCGCCGGCAGGATCCCCATTCACCACTGGCTTCTGGTTGAGACCGCCCTCCTGTTGTTGCACGGGGCCAGCACTATGTTCATTTAACAGGATCGTCTGGCTGACAACAGCCTTCTGTTGTGGGCTGGGTGGATCAGGCGCTCGGTTTATGGCTTTTACTGCACGACCTTGTTCATCGATCATGGCTCCCATCACAGTAATGTACCTCTTCTTCCCGCACCAATCAAGCCATCCGTGGGAGTCGGCCAGCGTGCCAGCCTGCAGCATTGTCCACTGTCGCCGGTTGCGGACCCGCACGGTAAGTTTTTCGGGGTGCTTCCGTGTGGAAGCTGCAGGCATGACGTGGGCCCCGGCCGGTGCGGGTGCCAATGCAGGTTCCGGTGCGGGGGGCTGGAATACTGGATCAGGCCGTCCCACAACACCAGCTAGCTTGTTCCACTGCGAGAGGCGCAACAGAGGTGCCTCATGCACGTTCATGGCAACCGTGCAAGAGACCGGCGGGTCGAGGTCGACCGTGTCTTCCCAGGGAAGACCACTCTTGGCCTTCCAGCCCTCCGCCATGAGCCGCATGAAGTATTTCTGCGGATAGGGCTCCGCATCAGGCAGGCCGACATTAGTCGACTCATGGTTCCAGAAGTCGACCCAGCCGGTTCCCCGCATCATCAGCCAGTTCCAGACGGCCCAGGCCTCGATAGTCTCACACGCGCCCAGGTAATCCGACACTTTTTGCCGCAACTCAAACTCGAGATTCACACAAGTCTCGCAGGGCTTGTGGATGAACCCGGTCCTGAGGCGGGTGGCGATCATCTTCTCGCCCTGCAGGCGGCAGAGCCACCTCCAGAAGATGGCGCTCGGCTCGAACTCGACGCCGTCGATGCCGCCGTCGGCGGTGAACGACGGCTTCTTGCAGATGGTACAGCACGGGATCCACAGCGTGAGCTCGCGGTACGGCTCATCGGCGAGACGGGGCTGCCAGTGATTCTCAAAAGATTTGTCTTTGTCGACGGGGTACCAATGGTTGGCTCCCGACTGCTGGAGTTCATCTTTGTCTCGACAGTACATGCGAACGATAAAGGCCTTGAAGCGCGGGTTGACCTCGTCCCAGTTCGGAGGGAAACGGCCCTTGATCTCGGACGCATGCGGGAACAAGCGCGGTGCCTTCGGCACGTGCGGCGCGCTCGTCGTTTCAGGTTCTGCACCCGTGCGTCCGTCTTTTCCGATGCCGACCTCCTTAACGCCGTCCCCCTTAATGAAGATCTCCTGGATGCCGACCCCCTTGACCCAGATCTTCTGGACGCCGACCTCGTTAGCGCCGAGACCCTTGACAAAGACCTCCTGGTAGACCCCATTAAGATAGAGGTTCATAACGCCGCCGTGCTTCTTGACGCCAGCTTCTTTGGCGTCGACCACCGGGATGGCGACCCCCTTGATGGAAGCCTTCTTGACGCCGACCTGCTCCGCGTTAACGTCCTCATAATCTGAATCCTCCTCATTTGCGCCGACCCCCTTGGCGCCGGCCTCCTGGTCGTCGGCTTCCTCAAAATTGGGGTCCTCTGCGTCCTCAGCGGAACCTTCCCGGGTAAGGTTGTACAGGAGCTCGTGATGTCTCTCGTTGAACACGGTGTCCTGCTGGATGGCCACGGTGCGCTGGTAGTACAGCACGCCGTTGCGGAGGCAGAAGTCGCAGATATGGTGGCTCGTGCCCTCGGGCTCCTCGGGCAGCGGCCACTCCAGTTCCGGGCAGTAGAAGTGCTTGCCCTGAGGCAGCGGGCCTTGGTCCGCTGGGTTCACCTCCGTCTCCAGCAGCGACGCGCACGGGTGGAAGAGGTACTTGTCCTTGGCCTTGCAGACTTGGCACGCCAGGCGGGTGACGAAGCACATAGTGAGTTGAGTTTGATTGAGGGAAGGTCTCAGGGGATTATGCGATGAGGGTAGGTAAGTGCGGAAGACTGTGACATCCCTCGTTAGTGTCACTTCCCCATCGTATCTTCGTTACCGCTCGGGCTGGAACTTACTTGGCTAAGAAACCTAGCAGGTATGGACGCGATGCTATGTGGATGACCGAGACTTAGATCTCCCTTGGCCGGCTCAAGTATATCGAGTTGCACTGTCGACGATAGCGCAGGGCTCGTGGAGTTGGCAAGAACACTGGAGTCCAAGTCAGTAGGTCATCCTTCATCGCATTTTTCTGCTCTACGGGAGCGCGACCTTTGTGGTCTGAATCCTTGAGGTGCAATGTTTTTTTTTCTGATTTATGGGATGTAGGTTGTGATGCGGTTTGGTCGACGGGGGTCCCCACCTCTGAATATGTAAAGCGGGAGATGAGGAGTGAGCGATCGACGGGGGCAGCTTACCTCTGAAAAGTAGACAGCGGGACGCCGGGAGTGAGTAAACCAAAATGAAGCTTCCTTGTCTGATGCGTGCGAGTCGGAGATGTACGATTGCTGACTGCTAAGCAGAGATCAAACTGCAGAGGAAATGACTTCTGTCAGTGTGCGCAGAAAAATAAAACCGTACCTGCGAGGCTCGGTCAACTGCAGAGATTTTCCTGTGGAGAAGCGACTCGTCGAAGACAGCGTCAAGGAAGAAGGGGTATATCTCGAGGATATCTCTTTCTCTAGTCGTGGGAAGGGAGTACTCATGCGAAATGCGTGCTTGGTCGTGAAGGAGTAGGGATGCTCAAGGTACAGGATTGCTGACAAGATGTGTACAGAAAGCAAGCCAAGACGCATTTGCCAATTGGCGAGGGGGAAAGGGAAGAAAAGGTGTGGAAGTCCTCCGTCATGCTTCACCGAGCACTGAGGAAGTAGTGAACGTGAAGAACCGTTACAGAAGAGTATGCGTTCTCAAGGTGGTGTTTACTGCCGAGATGCGCATGAAAAGGAGCTGAAGATGTATCTTCCAGTTGGGCAAGGAAAAGGAAGAAAAGGGTGCAAGATTCCTCGTTCCCGCTTCACTGAGTGCTGAGGAATCCTGGTGAAGAGGAAGAAAATTGAAAAGGGAAGAATCGAGGGGAGGGACCGGCATAAATCCTATAGCAACCAGCATCGACGAGGTAAGGTATACCTAAGGTATCTCCCACACGTACTTAACAGGTCACTTGCGTCCTTTGGGCGCATATCAGGCCGTGTCTACAGCTCCAGGATACGCGTAGCCCTAGCTTGGAACGGGGCGTAAGGAGAACAAGTTGACCTAAGGCATTGGAGCTACGGGCAGGTCGACCCCTAACTGCCCACTTCCTGCCACCTGGTTGCCGTGGGAGGGAAACATGTCGACGAATACCCATATTGGATCGTCCCGGTGATGGGAGAACAACAGAGGGGTTCTGTTATAAATATAGTAACAAGCAATAACGGAAACCAGAGCTAAGGCATGCTCAAGTCGTTGACATGTTGCGATTATAAGCCATAGAAGAATGTGTGTTATAGCTCTGAAGAGGCTGCCATCTTGATATCAACTTGATGCGTCCGCGAGGGTATCACGTGAATATGGGTAGCCACTCTCGGGGTTTATAAGGAGCTAAGGCGGGCCAGTCTGGCATACAATTCTTATCCATAAGATACTAGCACTGGTTAAACAAGGAAGAAGCTTGATGCTGACGAGTGGTTCCTCGTACCATCAGTCATGAAGCAAGCCTGGTAATACCAAATCACTATCCTGAGTGATAATGCTTAGTAGAGTATACCTGAGAAATGTGACCCTTTGCTAAATACCTAGGAACGACTGCGAGAGAGAGAGAAACGCCTTACCCGCGGCACGGATTTTCAAACATAGTATGAGCAACATCCTCTTATATTCGGGTTATTGATTGGTATATTTACTGTATATCTCGCAGCTAATAAGGTTCACAGAACTCCAAATCCCCTAGAACTCTATTACTGCGTTTGGATGCTGAATCCACTAAAGCGATCGAGTCCTCCTGACATGTTGTGTAGTTGCATACAGCCTCAAGCGCGCTTTCCCGGGCCCGGACCGGGTCAAGAAGGCTGGATGGGAACTGGGTTAGGAAAGCGCACAAGAGTAATAAGCAACCCCTTCCTCTTCACCTGATGTGTTGTTTTCTGCCCCCTCCCAATTGCACTATCGCATTAGGAGGGGTTTTTAATCTGTCTAGCTAACCATTATTTTTCTGATATATCTTCGGCTGATGTCATCCAACTGGCTCTGAGCCGCCCTTTCTACTCAGGGTCCGTAGGGTTGGTTACTTTTCCAATCAATTTCTTAGTTGCCAGGATCTTCTGGTCGGGCGACCTCCATATTGGACATCGACACTGGAGGCGCTAGGAGCGTCGGAGGTGTGGGACTCGGGGGTTTGTGGAGACAACTTGTCCCGAGCCTTCGGTTGTCTACTAGCGCTAAGTACCTGCTTTAATTGCCCGTGCCAGCTGCCGAAGATATTGGCAGCTGGAGTGCTTGGTACCCTTCAGCGCCCCATCATCTTCAGTTGTAGCAGCGCGTCGAAGCGCGTCAACCTCACTGATTAATTACACTCGTTAGACACAGGGGGTTGTTTTTAATAATTTCTCAATTTTGATAGACTTGTAGGAACCAATGGCTGCCAGTAAGCTCACATCATCCCATTCTGTGATTTTCAGCGTACTGAAAGTCGCCAGGTCGTGAAGAGCGCATGCAACAGCGCATGCGTGGGGCAGGGTATGGACGTCCCTCCGCCAAGCGAGAAAGCGGGCGTACTGACAATATTCCTGTAGACGTCATGAAGTAGCAGACGATTCTTTCAATTTCGTCCTCCCCGTAGCCGAAGAATCGCCCCACGTATCCCCCCCTGCGCCTGCTTACCGGACCGAGCCCAACACCTCTGCGAAGCGACGACGGTTGAATCCCGAAGACCCCCCGGCAAGCACACTGAAGGGCTCAAGTGTCTCTAGGGTGTCAGCGCGACTGAGTGCTCTGAGAGTACAAAGCAGCCCGGTCCCCACTCCATCTCAGTCCTTAGAGAGCCTGCGAATACGATCGAGTGCTTCGAGGGCCTCAGCAAGGCTCAACCCGCCGACGTCAGATCCCTATGATATAGTACAACAAGCTCCCAGCGTCGACGATGTGCTCCAAGATGTCCATATCCCAACATTGCGAGAAGGAGGGGAAGAAGATGGAGAAGGCCAAGGCGAAGGAGAGGAAGAGGGGGAAGATGATATTCAGGCCGAGGACGACGAACTAGAATCCCTCCCGGCGGCTGTGCCCGTACCGGGATCACATAGCTCGCTAGTCTCCAGGCTATCTGCGGGGCTGGGCATAACGGAGGAAGTTACTGAGAGTCCAGCCGAAGCTCCCGGGAGCGGGCATAGACGGCGAATCAGACTCAGCAATGCGGCGGCGACCCAGAGCGCGCGGCTGCAGAGGGCGGTCATGGAAGAGGAGCTCCGGACCACGAGTGAGATGACTACGTCCTCGCCCCTTGCACGGAAGACGAGGAAGAGCGCCACGACGCCTGCTGGTCTGCCAACGCGTCCTACACGGGCAAGTTCTAGCTTAGCATCAAGCCCGGCGATTCAGGCAGACGAGGCTTCGTCGCCAACGACGCGACCGCCACGGAAGATCAATAGCATGGCCGCGAGCGGATCCACTCGTTCCGTCCGGAGCCATCCCCGACGGAGCACGCTTAGTACCATTGCCGACGAGGAAGACGAGCTCTCTTCGCCCCTAGCTCAGAGCACTAGTAGTGCCAGGAAGCCACAGCCAAAGGCACAGAGCAAGTCCCCTTCCCGGTCTCCCGATCATGTCGGGGACGTGCCACAGTCGGATGCGGACATCGAGCAGGCAGAGGAGATAGACGCTCACGAGGCCGCACGCCGAATCGGCCGCAAGCGACCTCGGGCGAGTCCGGCACGGGAAGAATCGCCCGAGTTGACTTCGGAGCGGGTCGAAGATGTCGAGCCGGCTAAGAAGAGGCTGCAGAAGCGCGCACAGCAGAGCCCGGCGAAGCAGGCACAGCCGAAAATCCAGAAGCCGAAGGGGAAACCTTCCGTACGGAGGCGAAAGGACGGAGAAGCCATCCCTATCACCGTCCAGCGATACACCAAACACGCGCACCTGAACGAGGACGACACGGACGCGGATATACTCAACTCCGATATCCCATTCGCGAACCGCGGCGGAGTCAACGTGATCGACGTCCTCGCCCAGATGTGTGATGAGGTCATCGAGTCCAGTCTGGAAACACTACATCAGGCTGCCGCCCAAGCCGCTGACTCGGCTGCGAAGAAGGAATTCAGGACCAAGCTTCGGGCGATCGAGGCGTTTCAGGAGGAGCTGCGGACGCGCCTTTTGGAGCATGTGAGTTTCGTCTAGGCTATTGGGACGAGATCTGGTATTCTAACTTATAAATAATAGACTATTGCTCTGGATACAATGCACGCGCTTAAGAAGCGGGTACGGTCAGTCCAGAAGGAGAAGCTGGCCCTCCGCTCCGAAATCCTGCGCATCCGTGCCGAGAGGGAGCAAGTCGCTCTGAAGATGGATGCAGTGAGGATCCGACACGAGAGGGAGGACAGAGAGTCATTGGTAGGTTTCATCCAGCTGGTCCCCAACAGCCACCCCAATCCGCATATTCACTAACCGAGTTCCAGCATCTGCTAAACCTATCGTCCGCCATGCACGACATCGAGCTGGCAGTCGACAACGGGAGATCCGCGCCGGAGCTGGGCCCCAAGGACAAGAAGGCCGCTGACCTCGCGAACCTCGAACTCCTGATCTCTAGAGTAGCTGGCGAGGCCACCCCTGATGGCGACGGAGGCGGAAACCTCCAACAGATCAAGGAGTTCAATGCCTTCCTCGAGCGCGCGGCTGCGGCGCTCGAGGGTAGATGAAAGGACCTGATAGCAGACCGTAAAAACTGATGACCTAACGAGAGACGTACCTGCCATGACCGGAATATACATAATAGCTACATAGTAGAGGGGGAAAAGGGGTCTGGCTGGGGTCCGGCGTCATAGAACTCAAGCCAGAATACAGCCACTATGGCGGTACAGAACTGGACACCCATGGCTAACTGTGAATGTATGTGGTGCCCTGGCAGCCAAAAAGAAGGCGGTGCAGACATATTCTTCCTTGCAAGTCTCAGCCCTGTGAGCCCACTCCTCCCCGCCCCAGTTACGCCCACCTCCACCGAATCGGTTCATCGACCAGAACTAAACGCTCCCTGGCAACTCCACCGCTTATCACCCTCGGCCCCATCAAACTAAATAAGTGGCTTCGATAGGGCTGATACTTCTCCCGCAACACCAGCACCTCCCCTAACATCGCCACCAGTGCGAATATCGAAGCCATGGACCTGAAATAGGAGGCCCCAACCCTGACCCTAGGACTAACTCTAGGACTACCAGCTTGCGACAAATCGGCGCGCTAAGTAACACTTAGAATACTATCCTTGATAGCTTGGCATGGATGATCGCCAGTGGAACCGCTGGAATGTGTTTTAGCAAGGGGGTCGATTAAAATTCGGCGTTCTATAATTAACTGCGGCTGTACGTCAAGGCGGAATTGTTTTGGGAGCAGTTAGCAGCCCATTGGTCAACCAGAGTGCCGTATTATCTAGCGAGATTGATCCAAAGCCAATGCAGGCTTATTGGTCCACTGTCCCGCTTATCAGACGGAAAACCTTTGCGAGAAAATACTAAGTACGGCAGTCAGCCACAGATCCATCACATTGCCCGTTTAAATTAACTTTTGCTTCCTACTGATCTGGTTGTATCTGAGGTTGGAATTGCAGGCCTGCTTATATATGCAGGTGCAGGAACCTTATTTCTCGATGAATTCGTCTAAAGCTAATGTGGGGCTACCACTACCACATGTTCCCCCGCATCACACAGTTTCGCATATCTTACGTTGGTCCCAAAAGTAGCTTGCGGCCGCTTCCTATAAACCATACAAGGAACGCCATGGGTAAAAACGGGGCATAGGGCATTAGCGCTATAGTAGCTCTGTATGAATTTATCGAGAATATACGGGGTATTCTGCCGCGATTTCGACGCCATCTCACCATCGATACCGGGAAGAGCTACATATGTAAGGGCACAACTGAGACAGTCAGAGATCATCCGAGACCTTACTCTTTGCAAATTTTCTGTGCGACTACAATGTAAAGAAGGGAGACACGACAGTCTCCTTTGTAGTCGAGCTATCTAGCCCCTTGCGGAACTTGCCTACCAGGACCCCAACATGCGATAAGCGATGGGCCCTTCGAACCAAGACCCTGCTGTTGCTCAGGACCCACCAAGCTGAGTGATTCTGCCCAACCTTGCACCCATCTACGTGTGGCTCCAGGCTGGACTGTCTTGGCGTTTGATCTTGTGGCTGGCACAGCCCGAGTCTCCAGCTGGTATGCGATGAGTTGTCCCTGCACCTTTATTTATTGTGCACTGTCGTCTCCCTTGCAGTTCTTGAATAAATCGATTCAACGTCGCGTTAGAAATATACTCCGGTCATAAAGGGCCAGCGCAACTAGACTGGGAGAATAAACCCGCAAGAACATCAAAAGATAACACAATCTACGCTACAAACAGATAAGAGCCACCGCCCAACATGGCAGTCTTCGACTATCCGTACCGGAAGAGCATCAACATCACGGCATGGGTGCTCCAGATCATCGTGTGCCTGATCTACATCGGCCTGTCGGCGTACGTGCTGTCGTTAGTGGACGATGTTGGCCCATACGGGGGTCTCTTCGCGTACGTGTGATATTTCCACAATCCGGCCCACGCACCCGAACGGGAAAGCGAGGGTACTACGTGATCTCGTACGCAAACAAGCTCACCTCTCGGCAGAGCCTCCGGCGGCTTCCACATCGGGATCGGGGCGCTGACCATAGTCTTCAACATCGTGGAGATGGTCCTCATCGGCCTCAAGCGCATGCACCCGGCGCTGTATCTCACCTCCGCCTGCATCAAGACGCTCATCTGGACCATCAAGTTCATCCTGAGCCTTTTGGGGCTGGCGCCACTAGATGTCGTGCTCGCCCTTATCGTAGAGTACGTTCCTACCCCTCCATCCGTCTCTCTGCTCCGCGCCCACGAAAACATTTTCTCCGAAAAGCTCCTGCTAACTTTCAACCCATTCGCATAGTGGCGCGGCCATCGCCCAGCTTGTCTACGGTTCGAGGCTCGTTCACCGCAAGCGCCGCGGCATCCTGCGGGGCGGCGGCTACGCGCCGGCCGCCAACGGGGGGCCGGCCAACGTGGAGTCGGGCTACGGCCAGCAGCCGCCCGTGTACGCCAACTACGCCAGCAACACCAACACGCCGTATGACGCCGGGTACGGCAATCCCCAGGCCGCTGGGCATTACTCCACCTACCAGGGCACCGAGTACAAGCCCGCGACGTCCTCTGCTCCCCCGCAGCACCAGTACTACGGCCAACAACAGGTCCCGGGCTCGTATGAGCTCGGCAGCCGCCCTCACGCATAAGGTCGGAGGTGCGTATTTAGCGAAGCGCCACGTGTAACGGGATCAGATTGGACGGGATGGTATTAAAATGTGGTTGATGACCGGCTTGGAATTGCCAGATGTATATACTAATAAGGGCTGCGTGGTTTGCTTAAGGGACGTTTTGTGATACCCCTCGTACAAGATTACCGGATTTACCCTCATTACTATGATATGTTTCCCTTAGATCTCGTCCGAATATCTTCACGGGCTACTTGACTGAGATGCCGTATGTTCCTGCACCGGTCCGCGTGTAGGAGACGCAGCTCGCGCCCGATTTGGGATTCTGCAGGGCGGTGGCTCATTCGCCGTCGTAGGCCCGCACCGTCTGATATTTCGGCGAGCCCAGAGTAGCCAGCCATTCGCAGAAGCCCTTCTCCATCCCCACTGCCCGGCTCGCCTACACTCTGTCACGACAATCTACAGTAGGCGCTCTTGCCACAGCCGCGCGGGTAAGCGCCCGTGTGAGAACCTGTTCTACGGCACCGCTGGGCTCTTGAGGTTCGGGGCCTTGGCGGAAATGCCTGGATCGCGACTTCCTCTTCCACCGCTGTCCCCTCGTCCTCATGAGGCATGTTCGCGATGAGGCTTCGCTGCACCACTTCTTCTGGTAGGCTCCTGCTTATGGTACTAAACCCTTCCCTGCGGTGGGGCGTCGCCGCTAAGGGCCAGGGCACGCTAGCCGACCCCTGAGCTTCGCAGTCATTGATGTCCGGAGTCCTTCTGGCCCTCGTAGTCGGAGACTGGCACTAACCTGCTCCACGCCCAAGGCAAAGAAGGAGCTGCCGTCGGACTCTCAAGGCCTCAAGTTTTCTACCAGTTGGTTACTATAGGTAAAGATTTAGCAGTGTGTAAAAGATCATGAATCTGCTTAGCTTTAGCCTCTTTTACCCGAAAATACGGCTTATCAGTGAAGATAACGACTCAGCTTTGTTATTGGCGTTGTGCCGGGGGTCATCCACGGAGGCTTGCAGAGCCTAGGACCACCACCCGAGGGGTCGGCATGATCTGTGGTGGCATTGCACGACGCAGCCTCACTTTCTCGGCACACAATTCACGATATACTGCGGATTTCGTGGCTTGGTTAGGAGAGGCAGCAGCTTCTAGCCACCGGTCTATCACACTAAGTTCCATTTTTTTTCTTAAACCCTTTCCTGTTTTGTTAGACCTGATCATTATTATACACTATTACGATTCAGAAGCTGAAAGCCAGCAATAGTAAGGCAACACTCAGCCCCCCGATGACACGGAAGAGCAGCTACAGGATTTGGCAAACACACATCCAGCAAAATTTCCAACGAAGCAACTTGCCCACATATTTGATATGGCTCCTTAGACCTCGCTAACCACAGGTTCGGCAATACCGATGCTCGGGCAAAGAGTCCGCCACCTAGAAACGTTAGCCCAAAACGATCCCGTCAGTTGATATGTTTACCAACAACTTCTCACAGCTCGAGCCAAGATCGAGAGACTCTTGTACCTTGTTCTACGTGCAAAGGACTAACCGATCGGTCGAGCGGGCAAGGGGAACTGCACACATACGCCCAATCCGCTAACAACGGTTGTGACTATTGCTTCCTTTTAGTTAGAGCAGTCTGTAAAGGATTGAACGTGACTAAATGGCGGGCCAAGAAGCCATCCCAATATGTTGAATGGAGATGCTGTTCTTGACTTATGATTGTGCAGACTCCTGCCACGGGGTTCACATTTTACGTCCAGGCAAGTAAGTGGGCTGGCCAAACAGTTTCTATTTCATCATAGGTGAAGATAGAATCGCTGGAAAGCCAGACACAGTAAAATTATCTGACCTGAATGAACCCCTTCTAGCCCGATTTACAAGCCAACACCATTCTCTGCCGGCAATCCATACCCATTCCAGCCACTTTGATCATCAAATGGTGAAACGATGGCTAGACTCTTGCTCAGACAATCACGAGAGCTGCGTGCCTCGAGAAACTCACTTCATGCCCAACCGTCCCACTGATCCCAGCGGCAGCTACGATCGGATCCTGCTCGTGGAGCAGTTCGAGACTAGCATGCTTTACGCCGCGTTAATCTATTGCTGGAGTGAGAATATTTGCACGACCCGTGAAGATGACTCGGGACAATATTGAGTGTTTTCGTAAAGGAGTACCTATTAAAATTCTATCAAAGCTCGTATTATATTACATCATTTTGCCAGTTCTTGCATTTCAGAGTGTCTTGGAGCTAACTGGCAGCGGACTATATCAAAGAATACAATATGCCATAATCGGTTGCAAGCTTCTAGACCTCAGGTTCCTGTGGGTGGACGCACTCTGTATCATCCAAGACGACGTGGACCGAATCGACTGGTACTCGGAGTCGGCGATGATGTGCGATATCCATTCCAACGCTCATCTCGTCATTGCTGCCCAAGAGTCGCTTTCATGCGACAGGGGGTTTCTGCGCCGACTGCTTAGCCCCGTATGGCAAACTTTCCAGATGATGTTTGACTCACAGGATGTTCCGATCACAATACACATGAAAAACGTCGACTGGGTTCTCCGAGGAAACTGTAAGAGGGATCCCGACGTCATCGTCAAGTCGGCCTTGTCCCAGAGAGCATGGACATTCAAGGAGACCATCCTTCCCTATCGGATTTTACATTTCATCAAGACGGAAATGATATGGGAATGCAATGCACGCGTGACATCCGAGTCGCAGTACAGCGCATATACCCTACCCAAGGGGCTGGCAAAACATGCACCTCGTGTACCGCCGAGCAAAGACCACTCTGGTACTGTCACAGTTAGGCTGATCGCGGGAGAAGGTTGCATAAGGTGTGGGAAGTGTAAATTGTCATGGATAATCTAGGCTCTGGAAAGCAGTGGCTAGGAAGCTCTATATATAATGTGGGAGCCCCGGAACAACGTTGTTACGGGGTCTTTACAGCTCCTAGGGGCGTTAATGATTAAGCAAGTGACCCCTATTCTGCGACATACCTTACCTCAGCTAGCTCAGGCCTCCCTGGCTCGTTCTCCATTTTCTTCGAAGTCACTTAAGTACCGCTCCATAACGCTAAAAATCAACCAATCAAACCCCAAATCCCCGTAACGAACCAGCGAGGCCTGAGTTGATGTTATGCGAAAAAGGGGTCCGTATAGTTCTTTTGCTTCTTTAAAAAAGGGAAATCTGTGATAACTTAATAATAAGATATCTTTTGTAATTATATATATATATTTATACGGTTACTCCGATTATGGCTTATTATTAATACCATTCTGGTCCTGATCAGGATCCGTTTGCCACTTTTAAACCCTAGTGCGTGTAATAGTTATAGCCCGAACCCGTCACGTTTTTATCACCATTTTTTAAATACGACAAATCCGAATTCGCTTAATTTTACCAATTTACGCCCTTAAAACAAAATATACGTACGCGTATAATAAGTTTCTGGAATTAATATAAAAAATCGTATATAATATTTAAAAATTTTATCCGTAATTAGGTTTTTTATAAAGATAATAACCGAATTATTAATTCGATTATTTGGATTAACCGGTTAATTAACGTATTAAAAAAAAACGAATACGCGATAAATTATTAATATGCGAAAATTAATAAAAGTTTATAATTTTTATTAATTAAAACCTTATTATTAATAAATACCATAATACGTTATACGGAAAGCTTATAACTTTTGCAAAAAGGTTTAAGTTTCGCCGCCCGCCGGAAGATTTATTATTCGAAATTAAAATAATCCATATTACCTTAAACGAAAATAAATAATTTATAAAAACGTTAACCCTTAATTAATTTAAGTTTTTAAATTAAATAAGTATATACTTTAAAAAAAAAGTGGTAATTATATAATACGAAATAAAAGGCGAAACGGTTTTATAATAATAACGATCCGGACGTTTTTGTATATCTTTTCCTTATAATCCTAGCTATTATGGTTCGGATTATTTCCAAAATTAACGGCAGTTATTTACCCTATTTATTAAGCAGGTTTTTGTTATTTTCGGGATTATTACGAAATAAAATCGATATATTAAAAAAGTTAAATATTTGCGAAAATTATTATACGTTAAATAAAAACGTAACCCGGTTATTAAAAGTAATAAAGGTAACCGTATTATTTCCTTTATAATAATACAATTTTAATTAAAATAAATTACGTTTTACGGCCAGATATAACAAAATAATATCGTATTTTAATACGATAACTTTAATATTTAAGATTATATCCGTAATATAACGCTTTAATACGGTTTTATTATACGAAACCTTATTACCGTTATTACCCGTCGTTATAGCTATATCCTTAAAAAAAAATTAAAACAATTTATATTCCGTCCTAATTAATATTATAAAATAAAATGATTTTACGAAACGTTATAATAATATCTGGTACCATTTAATACTTTTTATTAGTTCGTAATTAACATTATCCGGAATTTATTTCTTATTTTTGTTAATACGCTTTATAAGCAAAATAAACAACAATTTCCAAACTTTCCCAAATTAAAACGCATACCGTATAATAAACGCCGTTCCATTTCGTTAGGTGCAGTCGACGAAGACGAAGGCACCATCGACGGTACCTATGGCGCTTATCGAAAGATTTTCCAGGAAATATATGGATTTAAAAAAAACTAATCCTATCGGTTTTCCGAACGTTTTTATTTTATTTATAAAGATTAAAAGATAACCAGTTATATCCGGAAAATATAAGTTAGTTAAGCCGAAGTAACCGATTTATATGATAAGAAACGATAGCTTTTTTCCGTTTCCGTTTTGTTTTATATATAAATAAACTTCCTATTTACGCTTATACGTACCTATTAACCTGATAATATTAACGGGGCGTATATAACGTAAATAACCTTAAAAGCGGATCGTTAGTTTTTAAATAAGATAACGTAATTATATTAGAAATCGCCGAAGTTCTATTTATTCGAACCTTTTATCCTTTATATGTATAATGTTTGCATATTTACGTTATTTTTGTAAAAATTACGCGATCGATACGAATTACTTATAAAAAAAGCGTTTAATGTATGCGGAATTATTAGGAATTTATCGATCGAAAACTTTTTTTCGAAAATTTAGCTTACCGAATTTATTAAATATATATGCTTCCGGTTAACCGTCGCCGAATTCGAAACTATCGCGTATGATATGGTTTTTAAGTATTTTAATTATGCTAGGTAAATAAGGAAATTATTACAAGGTTTTAATCAGGATACGTGTTACGAGAACAGTGTTCTCGTCCCAAGGTCTTACCTTTGAGGCCTAGCGCGGGAGTGCGCTACGGCTAAAAGTCGGCCAAGGGGCTTGGCCCTTAAGTGATCTAGGTGATCTAGGTGATCTGGGACTAGATCACATAGATCACATAGATCCACGATACACTCATTAAAAGACAATTAGATATATAACGAACCGGTCTCCCATATAAATAGCACCTATATAGTTTCGCTTTTTAGCTATTAATTTAAGCTTTTAACTGGAAATAACTGTACCGTTCTTTAATTAAGGGAAAAGTCTTTAAATTTCTTTAACGAATAAACCTTTAGTAAATTATTTTTCGCTTTATTATTATTTACAAATTAAGATTTCATTTCGGATATTACTTATATTTCCAGGTGGATATATAACAGGTTTATTATATTTTGATAGCTTTTTAATTAATAACTAACGGATAATTTTAAACCTAGTTAGGTATAAACTTTCCTAAACTTAATAAAGACGATATTATAAAATAACGTTTAAAAGATAAATAATATACCCGATCCCCGTTATAAATCGGTAAAAGATTAATAATTAAATTAAATAATTTACCCCTTATCGAAAAAGTTTTTTAATTAATTGATAATATTATACCTTTTATAACCCGTGGTAAAGAAAAACCTTTTTTTTTAAACCCAGCAGTTAACCCCGGCTTTAAAGGATATTATTAAAGTTTAGGGAAATTTAGAAAAGGAAAAAAAGTTAATGGTTTAGGAATTTTAAGGCCTAAAGGAAAAGAAGAAAAAACTTTTCCCTAAGGAAAAAATGGAGATCTTATTACGTAAAATCCAAGCCCTAGAAAAAGACAAAAAAAAAAGACCTTAATTTCCTAAAAAAAGTATGGTTTAACTTACCCAAGAAATAAAAGAGAGAACTTTAACATCTTTATTATTCGGCCTTAATTAGTACTGCGAAATTATTATCCTATCCCTTAGTTATTACGGAATGCCGGAAATTAAGGGTTATAAGTTAATTATCCCGAAGCCTTATAACGGAATTATAGATATAAAAGGATTTTTCGTCCAAGTTAGGACTTATTTTAAGTTTTATTAAAATCTTTTAATGGAGGATTATTAAAAAGTGATGGCCATTTTTTAGTTATTTGTTAAACGAGTTTTCCTGTAGTTCGAGCTTATTATAAAGGATTACCTAAAGAATTATTTTAAAGAATCCTTAAATATTACTAATTATATTTTTAACGATCACCGATATTTTAAGAACCGAATACGAGTTATATTTAGAAATCTAGATAAGGAATAATACGCGGTAAAATAATTATATTTCTTTTATTAAACCAAGTTAGCCGTAAAATATATAACGAAATTTAACTGTTTAGTTATAATTTCCAATTTATTAAAAAGCGCGTTATTTTATCCCTTTTATAATAACTTAAAACCTTAAGTTAAGAATAAAATATATATAATACTTAAGATAAAATCTTTTAAAAAGTATACCGATAAAATAATTATCGTTAATTAACGCACTTTTAATTGGTATTTCGAAAAAAAAGGAATTAATAAATAAAATAACGACAAAAGCTTTAATAGCCGAATTAAGAAAGATAAAGGTAAGCTTTAAAAGGAAATAAGTACTGTTTCGAAAATTTTTTAAAAAGATAAGTTTAATATCGAATGTTTTAATTGTAATAAAAAAGGGTATTTTAAAAGCAAGTATTGTTTCCCCGTAAAAAGGAATTTTAAAAAGGGAGGGATTTTTTAACTTTAGAAGAAAGTTAAAGCGGTTGAATAAAAAACCGATAGTAAGGTAAAAGAGGAAGAGAATAAAGTTAACTTGATTTTTTTCCAGCCAGAATTTATTATTGCCATTATTATTTAGATCCAAAACGATATCTTAAAATATAAGGATTGTTTTATTTGTTAGGACTTTAAGGTTAAGGCCTATAAGTATTACCCCAGATAAACAGCCTTTAGGATAGCTATAAAATTAAAATATTTTTACTATTTTGATATATCTTAGTATAAAATGTACGATAAAAATGGTTAATTTTAACTTAACGTTAATAATTATAAATAATTATCCCCAAAATTTTGTAAGCTTTCCGAATGTACGGTACATATTAAATTACGAGAAAATTAACATAAGTCGTTATACTTTACCGCTTATTACGTCGACGATTATTTCGTATATTTTAAAGCTAAAAAAAATAATAACTTTTGGCCTAGATGGAACGAAAAAATACTTACGGAATTAAATAACGAATACAAATATATAAAAACTCCCCGATAGCCAAAATATCCTAAATTTTATTACTTACATCTCGAATTAAAACAGAGCCAGAAGGCTATATCGTAAGGATGTTTATGTTATTCCCCGATATTTTGCATTTAACACGAACTCCTAGATATAGGAATATTTCCTTTAAAGGTTTACATTTTTAACCCGATAATTTGAAAAATGCAAAATTAAAAATCGAGCTTAAGAAAAATAATTATTTCCGAATATAGATATAATAAAAAAATATGGTTTAAATATAAGAACGATTAATACATTAAATACGTTATTCGAAAGATACGTAAATGGAAACTTTTTTAAGCTGGATATTATCATAAATTAAAAAACGTTAAAAGCCCTTAAAAGTAAGGTATTAAAAAGTTTTAATTTACAAAACCTTATACGAAACGGTAAAAGGATTACGTAGCTAAATTAAAATTTTATTTTAATACAAAAACAGCATATTTAAAGTTATAATTAATTTAGGAACCGAAAATAACTTTATTTTTCCCGCGGTAACAAAAAAATATTAAGTTTTTTAAAGGTATAAATTAAAGTTTTATAAATTATGAATAATAAACGAAAGTTTATTTAAATATGAAAATAAACAAATTTTATAAAAAATTAAAAAATTTCCCGTTTAGATCCAAAAATATTAAGAACGAATTTTATTAGATATTACCGATATTTTTGGATACGATATTATCTTGGGAATACCATAATTTAAAATTAATAATTTATATATTAATTGGAAATATTAAACACTTTTTTGGGAAAATAACAAAAAACTACCTAAAGAAAATAAGCAAAAGATTTGTTATATTATTAAAAAAGTACAAATGCCAAATTAAGCCGAAATAGTATTATCTAAGTATCGAAAATTTAAAAAATTATTTAAGGATAAAGAAGATTATAAGTTATTATTATATAGTTAATAGGATTATCGGATACCTATTAAAAAAAACATTATCCTAAATTTTATAAAATTTATTATATAAATCTTAAAAAATTAAAAGCTTTATAAAAGATTATTTAACTCGATTTAAAAAAAGGATATATTTAATTTTTTAACCTTTTTATTAAATACCTTATCTTTATAATACCAAAAACCAAAAACGGAAAGTAAAAAATTAACGAAAACGAAAACCTGGTTTTTAAAAAAGTTATTAATTATAAATAATTAAACGATATTATAATTAAAAATAGATACCCCTTAACCTTTATAAATATATTAAAAAAAATGTTAGCAAAATTAAATGGTTTACTATATTTGATTTTTAAGATGGTTATTACCGTATCCAAATAACCAAAAAAAATAAAAATAAAAGACGGTATTTAAAACGATATATGGACTTTATAAGTACCGAATAATACCTATAAAATTTATTAATATTCCCGCCAGTTTTTAACGCCTGGTTATAACTATTTTACGAAAATTCCTGGATAAATTCGTATTTGTTTACCTCGACGATATTCTCATTTACTCCAAAACTTTAAAGAAGTATAAATAACATATAACTTAAATGTTTCAAACTTTAAATAAAGCGAATATCCAAGTTAACTTAGCCAAAAGCATATGGCATATATAAAAACTAAACTTTTTAGGATATATACTTACCCTTAATTAAATTCAGATTTAACGCTTTAAGATAAAAGCAGTTAAAAATTAACCCATTTTTAATAAGGCGACCGTTACCGATATCCGATAGATTTTAGGATTTACGGAATACGTATAAAACCTAATTAAAGGATACGGAAATATAGTTAAATTATTAACGAAACTTATTACCAAAAAATACGTTAATAAGAAATTTAAGTTTTTAAAAGATACAAAAAAGGTATTCCAAATCTTAAAAAACGTAATTATTAATAGATTTATAATAAAATTACTTAACGTAAATAAGAAAAAACGCTTAAAAATAAACGCTTCGGATTACGTATTAAATATCGTTTTAAAATAATTAAAGGATAATAATAAATGGTACCTAATGGCCTATTATTCGAAAGTATTTTAAAATGTAAAATTTAGATATCCGATTTATAATAAAGAATTGGTAATAATTATTAACGTTTTTAAAAAATAAAAACCTTTTTTTAATAAAACCAAAAAACCCTTTAATATTTATTCCGATTATAAAAATTTTATTCGATTTATAAAAGTTTAAGAACTAAATAAATGATACGAAACTTAAATAATTTTTTTATTAAGATTTAACTTTAAAATATATTATATTAAAAGAAAAGAGAATATTTAGGCGGATATTTTTAGTTATAAAGGCGATTATAATCCGAAAGTTCCTAAACGAAGCATGTAAATATTATAGTATAATAAAAATGGTATTATACGATTGTACGAAATCCTAAAAAAACTAACTTTAAAATTTTTAATAAAATTTTAAAATTTTTACGATATAAAAAAAAAAAAAAGGTTTATTAATTAAAAAAATAACAAAAGAACTAGCTATTATATTATGGCAAAATTTATGTTCCCAAAAATTAATAAAAATAATTTATGAAAAAATTTTACGAAAACTTATTATATAAATATTAAGAAATCTTTAAAATTACCTAACGATTACAGGAAAAGTATAACTTCCCAGAATTACGTTAAATAATTAAAAAGATTATCAAGAATTATAACGTTTATAATAAGGTTAAGGTAATACGTTATAAGCCTTATAGGCTGCTATAATTTACCGACATTCCTAATAAGGCATAGAATATTATAACTTAAGATTTTATTACCAGCTTTCCCTTATTTAAAAACCTAATTACTAAAATCGAATATAACGGAATTTAGGTAATTATTAATAAACTTACTAAATATAAGTACTTCTTACTTTTTAAAGGAACCGTAACGGCAGAACAACTAACCTATATATTTATCCGATATTACCTTAACAAATATGAAATACTAAAAAAAATCATTTTTAATTAAAATAAGCTTTTTATATTTAAATTTGGTATTAGCTTTTTTAAATAAATAAACGTTAAGCTTAAATTTTCAACAGCTTATTACCCTTAAATAAACGGTTAAACGAAACGATTAAACCAGATCTTGGAATAATATTTCCAAAGTTATGTTAATTACCAGTAAGATAATTAGGTAAAATTATTGCCATTAACATAAATAACCTATAATACGTTTATTAACGAAAATATGGGCATATCCCCCTATACAGCTATATACGGATATAAGGTAATAACCTAACGACCAGAATAATCGACGCATAAAACTTTTATAATCATTACCATAACTTTCCGAACAAAAACAATGGTAACGGAAATTAAGACGATATAAACCCGATTATAAACCGAATTACGTTTTTTCTAACAAAGAATGGCCTAATATTACAATAAGAAAAGAATTAAGGGATTAATTTTAACGAAAGGAAATAAAGTTTATTTATTACGTTAAAAACAAAACGTAACGTCGAACATTTTACAAATTAAGACCAAAAGATTTAACGATAAGCTTAATTTTAAGAAACTTGGCCCGTTTAAGGTTAATAAGGTCATTTCCAAAACTAACTACCGACTGTTATTACCCAAAACAATAAAAATATACCTTATTTTCTACATTTCTTTGCTTAAATTAATACTTAAAAACGTCCCGTTAAAAATAAGTCTGGAAATCGAAAAAGATGATAATAAGTACGAAGTTAAACGAATACTGGACTCCAGAATAATCAAAAATAAGATTTAATACCTAATTAAATAAAAAAAATACTTATACGAAAAAAATATTTGGGAATTATTTAACCACTTAACGAATGCGATAAACCTAGTTAAAACGTTCCACCGGCAAAATCCTAACCGACCGTTTCCAACGCAGCCAAAGTTGCAAGCGATAAAGGTCCCTTACTTAAATCCAACCTTACGGCGTTCCAATCGAAGAAAGTAAACGCTTCTGCTATGGCATCTATCTTGAAAGCAAGCTGTACCTACTTTATTTCCACTTGTTACCTTTTTTCTTCTATTCTTTCCCGTTTTTCTAATTAATCCAATTTTAGATTTTCCTTTAACATTTCTAATGCTCGTTTTTTAAGGAAATCTTATTAAAAACGTAAACGTTTTAATTTTCCAATAAAATTTTTCGATTTTTCATTTTGGCGACGCCTTAATTCGTCCAGTTCCTTTTCCGCTACTTCTTAATACGCCAAAAAACTATCCTTAACTTCCCGTTACTTTTTTTGAAAACGCTTCTGTATTTCGTTTATCTTTCTTAAGGAATTCATGGTTAAAACGTCGCAGGAAAAACGTTAACGACAAATGCAATTATTATAACTTAGGTACTTTAAAACGTAAAAATATTCGGCCTCGCTAAATCGAACACAATAAAAATACGGGAAAGCTTTAACACTAAATTTCTTAATTAAATTAGCACGATTATCCCGAAAATCGCGCTGGTTTAAACGAAGCTTTTTTTTCTATTTCTTAATGCGGCCTAACATAATAAAGGTTAATCAAGTCCAGAAATAGGTTCGGAAAAAGATAACGACTTACTGTTTTTATCTTTGGAACAAAAATCCTTAAAAAAGGGAAATAATGTTACGAAAATAATGTTCTCGTTTTAAAGTCTTACCTTTAAGGCCTAACGCAAAAATGCGTTACGGCTAAAAATCGGCCAAAAAGCTTAACCCTTAAGTAATCTAAGTAATCTAAATAATCTGGAACTAAATTACATAAATTACATAAATCCATAACACACTTATTAAAAGATAATTAGATATATAACGAACCGGTTTCCCATATAAATAGCATTTACATAGTTTCGTTCTTTAGCTATCAATCTAAGCTTTTAACTGGAAGCAACTGTACCGTTTTCCAATTAAGGGAAGAGTCTTTAAATCTTTTTAACGAACAAACCCTTAGTAAATCATTCCTCGCCCTATTATTACCTGCAAATCAAGACCCCATTTCGGATACTGCTTATACTTCCAGGTGGATATATAACAGGTTCGTTACAATACGCTAACGGATTGGGGTTTATCCGAAGATCTTTTGTTATTATTTGCTGATAATACGTTATTTGGTAATATAAATAATTTAACGGATAATTCGTAAATATTTTATTTTTTAATTCGGGAATATGGCTTATATATATTATTTTTTAAACGACGTAGTCTTAATTAAGGCGTATTAAAGGAAGCCTTTTTATCGGTTAATTATGGGGCCGGCCATATTTTTAGTGCGGATGATATTCCGTGGGGCGATGACTTTTTCGACCCGACTGTTAATAATAACCGACCGTTAAACAATGCCGTTTTTGTCGATAAAGAATTCCGAAGTTATTACCGTTTTTTTTTAAAAAACCCAGGTTTATTTATGCTTTTCGTATGCCATACGATACGGCGACGTTAATTATATCAGACGATTAATACCGATATTATCGGTTTTTTTTATAAGGCCGGTTAAAATAATTACGGTAAAAAAATACTTTATTTCGATTGGATATTACGTTCTGTAGTATTAAATCCGGTACTTATTAATTCGATCTTAATATTAAGTTTAGCTTTTATAAAATCCAGGGAGAAAATATAAAAAGCATTTAATCAAAAGGGTAAATATTATAACCTATGGCTTGCTGGCGAATTCCGACGGTCAAGAAATAGTATATATAACGTTAATACTGTTTTTTTTCGAGATTTGTTTCTAGTTAAATACCGTATTTCCTTGTAATGCAAATTTTATGCGTATTATGCTTTTTTGCGAGATAGGCGTTACGTTATTCGAAACTTTTATAACGAAATTTTCGAACGCTTATATTTTTTACTTCGTAATTTTTAGCTTATTAAAAAATATTTATTACGGGTTAAAAAGGATGGTTAAAAATCCGAGGATATTTTAGTTACGGGCTGTAAGTTTATGGAAGTTAGGCTTGTCGACTTTAATAATACCGTACCTATTGTTAATAACGAAAATGGGCTTAATTAATTAAATATAATAAAAGATAAAGATTAACTTATAAATGGCTTTAATGTAGCTGCCCGTATAGCTTTTGGTACCGAATTTATTAAGGATGATTTGGATTTGGATAACCGTAATATTTTGCA
Source organism: Monosporascus ibericus (assembly GCA_004154915.1). Lineage (NCBI taxonomy): Eukaryota > Fungi > Ascomycota > Sordariomycetes > Xylariales > Monosporascus > Monosporascus ibericus. The sequence continues at coordinate 37,280 of QJNU01000593.1, forward strand.
TACGGAAGAAGGTTATAATCTTATGGTATAGATTATGGATGATTCGGTAGAAGGTTTTAATTAAGATCGTCCGTTATCCTCCGCGTCGTCGTCGGATAAGTAAAGTAAGGATTCGTTAAACGAAAACGAACTGTTGGTATAATTATTTACCTTGTTGTTATTTTTATATGTACCTTAAATCCTTTAATATATTACCCGCATTTAGCTGATCAGGAAAAGAATATGTTTTAGGGTTTATCGTAGGTAATTTTAAACCTTATATATTATTATTTTGGCTTACAGAATTATGTTGTTATCGTGCTGGCTTAAGGGGGGTAGATAGTTATAACAGGTATTAATTAACTTTTTCGGCCATTTTTTTTTGTAACATCCTTTATTTTATGTTAATTAGGACTAAAGTTATGTTAAAAGATAGAGATTTTAATTTTGTTTTAAATTATGTAGGTTATAATATTAAGGTTTTCGTAATTAGTATATATTGCGAAGGTTAATGATAATAATTTTTACGAATTTGTATGGGACGGCATTAAATGGAACGATAAAATCATAACTTGCTATTAGGCCTTATTTTTGAGGTTTTGTTATTTTTGTGGAGCTTCTTCTTAAAAAGGTTTAGTTGATATATCTAACCCTTGCAGCTACTTCTTGATTAAAAGCGCTAGCCACGGCTGCGCCTGCGGCGCAGCCCCAACCTTAAAAATGGGGCCTGATTTTAGTGAGGTAAGACATACCCCCCAGATAAAAAGGAGATGCTTCTTTAAATCTGCCATTCCCAACTTCATATAATCCTTAGATCAGTATTAATAAAAAAAATAGTAATATAGTTAATATAAATATTAGGTGCAATAATAAAAAAAGTAGGCCGTATATATTTTCAGTAATTTAGGAAAACCGGTTTTTGCGTTTTCCTTTTTTTATTGCTTATGGTAACGGGTAACGAAAAGTGGGTCCGTACGCTTTACGCTCGCCGATATCTGCTGTTTTTATAACGTTATAACGTTTACCTTTTTTTTTTTTTTTCCCTTTTTCGGTTTTAATAATAATTTCGTAAATACCTTAAGTTAAGGAAAGCTAATTATAAGGTTAACGTTATACGTATAAATTATTACTACTATTATTATTATTATTAAAAGTGAATGTTTTTCCCGTATGCGGCGCGTATGTTACGTATTTTGCGAATTATTAGGCGTATTAATTAATAATCGCAATTAATAATAATAATAATAATAATAATAATAATAATAATAATAATAATAATAATAATAACAACGTAAATGTTTGTTATTTCCGGGTAACCTTATACTTGTTAACGGTAATCGTAAAATACCTTTTCGTATTTAACGCGTTACGGTTACCCGCGTTTGCAAAGCTCGCGCCGCGCGTACGTAGGCCGTTACCGCCGCCAAAGCTGCTACCGCTGCGGTAAATTCCGTACCGAAGCCCGAGCTAAAGCCAGAGCCAAAGGGTCCGCCTATTTCCGATCCTGCTACGAAGCTTTTTACACCGGCGCGTCCGCCGCGCCAACGTCTTGCGTAAGGCACGCGGCGTGCCGTACCGTATAAGGGCTGCTTACGTTTTGCGCTTTCAGGCTATTTTACCAGGGCGTATTACGACGCCGCCGTGGGTAGTCGTTATTGGCGTTACGTTTCCGGATATACCTGCCATCCGGTATACGTATTAATCTACTCCCTAGAAGTTCCTTTTTTTGCTAACCATTAATCGTAGCCTTACCTTAATCCGTCCGCTTATTATCCGCCTGGTTGCGGCTTTCGAGGTTGGCGACCGTCCTGCCGTAAGTTCCGTAGTTTATACGTTTCGGGGAACGTATTAATTACGTAATAGGAGGTCCGCCACCTCCGTACCGTTATGCGCGCTTTTTTAAAAAAAGAAGCCGAAAATAAAGAGGAGGAAAAAGGGCAAATAAATACGCTTGCCGGTATTCCTGCTGCCGTACGTAGGTAGGTGCTGGGTTTTGTTAGGCAGATTCTTAATTTGTTTTTACCTTAATAATAATAATAATAATAAATTTTTTTAAAAAAGTTAAAAAAGGTTAACCCCGGAGGCTTTAAGTTTAATAAAAGTTTAGTAATCCGTTATATATTTACGATTTTTTAAATGCATTTTCAGTAAATTTCATAAATTAAAAAATAAGTTAAAAATTTTAAATTATTAATAAATATTTACGTTATAATTAAATAAATTATATTAAAAAATTTCCGGCTTTACTTTTAATAAAGTTATATATTTTGCGTATTTATATAACGTAATCGAATAATAATGTTTTCGTTTTTATTTATTATTAATTTAATTACTTATTAATTATTAGTAAAAAGTTTTTAAATTTAATTTAATTTTAAATTTAAATTTTAAAATAAACGTTTAAAAATTATAACTTTTTAACCGTGTATTTTAACGCAAACAAGTTAATTTTTATTATAAAGGTTATTAATATAAGTTAATATATTACCATTTATATAATTGGTTTTTCGAAAAAGATTATTATATAACTTTTAAAAGATTACTATATTTTAAAGTTGTTTTCGAATAACGCGTTTTGTATAATTAATATAACTTAGGTTTCCTTATTTATATCCCCGTATATAATTACGAAAAACTGTATATAAAATAAATAACGGATTATTTTATTAATAACTTTAATATATTTAATTAATAAGCTATTTAACAAATTTAATAATAAATATGTAATAAAGGTTACGTTTAAGCGGATTATTATTACAGTATATAAAATAAAACCTATACGTTTTTAATAACTCTTAATTTATTTTTTCGATATTATTTCGTTATTAAAAATAAACCTTTTAATTTTTAAAGGGATCGGTAATATAAAAACGTCATTTATTAACTTAAAGCGAATTACGACTTTTTCGATATAAAAATTATAAGTTAAGATAATTTACTTTTTTAATTTATTACGAATTATCCGAATATTTTAAAATTAATTTATTTCGTGTTAATGTTTAAATTCGTATATTCCTTTTAATGTAAGAATTAATTTATTAGCTTTAAATTAATATTTTCGATAATAAAAGATAATAAATCGTTTACGAAAAATATAAAACTAACCGTATATTATTCGTTATAAAATAAATATAATTTTTAAAAGATAAAATAAACCTTAATTTTTATAAAGTAAAGAAAAATTCGCGATATTATAATAAAGGCGAAATTTTAAGCTTATATAAAGCGTTTTTAAGTTCCGTATATATACCGTTTTTCTTAAAGCTTTTTGGAAAAACGTAAGTTATTATAATTTTTCTTTTTACGGAAAACGTTTAAAAAAGTTATTATTACATCGTATTAACGAATTTTTATGTTTTATTTAATAATTATAACCATAACGGATTTATAAAATTTAATTATAAACGTAATAACGTATATGCTAATAATCGAGTTAATTTCCTAAAAATTGTTCCGTATATAAATACGTAACGTCCTACATTACTGAACGGCGCATTTTTTAACATTCCGCAATAACGAATTCAAATAAAATAACCATAATATATCAAATCAATTCAAACTAATCGGATTCGTCTTCGCTAGATGTATCTATAACTTTCTTACAAGTACGCGCATTATATCCTGGCTTGCCGTAGACGCCATACTTCCGTTTTTTCGTTTTAACCTTTTTGCAACGATTACCTTTAACCGTTATTGGCTGCATTTTTTTACCACCTTTTTCCTTTGCGGCCAGAAAAGCTTATCCTTTTTATATAGTAAGTATCCCTCCTTTTTGAAAACGTTTATTTTTGGTTTTGCGACGTTTACTTAAGATATAATTCGTTTCGCGTAATTAGGCGGTTTTTTCTTGAAAAAGAATAACTTCGTACAAAAATAACAAGTTGCTTTTTATTAAAAAATTAACTGATTCGACTATTTTTGTTGGCGAACTACCTTGGTAATTTTTAATCTTTCTTTATAAATAACGTTTTTATTTTATTATTTCGCGGATATTTTTAAGGGTTTTTGCGAAACGGGAAAAAATAAAACCGGTAAAAGTAAATAGCGAGACCGTCGGTATAAATATAACCGGAAGAACGTTTAATTCGAAAGAAAAGTTATTAGGATCGAATAAAATAAGTCCAGTTTTTGCGAATCCGGATTTAATATTATCGGACGTTATGGCAGCTTGGAACGCGTTATAAAAGCCGGCAAAAAAAAAAAAAAAGGAAATCTTCTTTCGTAATATAGGTATAGTAACGACGTATTACGTTTTCGATATACCGCAAATAAGTACGTTTTAAATTTAAAAAAATAAGATACGTTAAAAAGTTAAAGCCGATACGAAGAATACGTGGGCATATAAAACGTAATAATATCGTAATTAACGTAATATTCTTCGAATTTTATCGAATGATAACTTTCGTAACCGTCGAGGATAAAAAACGTTTCGAACCGATCGTACGCGTCCGAATATATTTGTTAGAATATTAAATTTATTTTAAATTTAATTTATTAATTATTTAATTATTATTATTTATTACGAGCTTTTAATTAGCTGCTGGTAATAAGTTATTACGATATCAGGACTTAGGGTAATTTTTCTCTACCATAATAATAAATGGCGGTATAACCTAATTTTAAAAATTAATAACTTATATAATTATGACTTATTCTTTATTCCCTTATTACGTTTATTTAAGTTTTTTACGTTTTTCGGTATTAGTAATTATTATACCCGCTACTATAAAAAGTCCCATTAAAACCCTAGTTTTATCGAAGTTATAAATATTTTTTTTGTAATACCGTATTTTGCGATAATAACCCGAACAAATTCGAACTATTTACGAAATGTTTTTAGATTTTCGTATAAAACCCGTTAATAATCGATCTTTCGATTTAAAAGCGTTTAAAGCTTTTTTTTACCGGTTAACAAATGTCGACGCCCAGTTAACTCCAACGCGTTTTGCGACGCGCTGGGAGAATAATAAATTCGCCATACCTTTAATATATTAAAGCCGGATAAAAAACGCTCGCTTATTTAAGTTAAGAATTCGTTCAAAAATTGATTTTTTTCGGTCGCCGTTAATTTTCGCAAATTAAGGATAATATCGGTTCGGGCGCGTCGACCGTAATATCGAGCTTTCAAGGTAATTTCGGCAATATTGTATATAAAACAAAGCTTTTTAAAACCAAGTTTTTAGTTTTGTTTCTTAGCTTGAACGGTTAGGTTCATTTTAATTTCTTTTATAAGGCGTTCCATTTTGTTAATATTAAATAATGGAGAAATAAAGTTAAGTAATTGAAATGCGTAAAGAAATGCGCCGTTCGGTGGTATGCGCCGTTCGATAGTATAGGACGTTAATTTGTAACGTTTTAATTAATTATTTTTTATTAAATTTATATATAAATACTTATTTTAATAGGATTAGCTTAAATTTAGCTTATATAATTAGTATTTACTTTTATATACCGCGTTCCGTAAACGCTTTAAATTTTTTAAGATTTTGTTTAAAGACGTTATTTAAAAAATGGGTTTCGATTTCTTTTTAATATTTCGACGGCTTAGTTTTCAGTTAATACTTATAAATTTTAGGCTTGTTTAATATAACGCCTAACCGTTTACCTTATTTTCATAACGTTTTTATTTCAATTATTATATAAAAGATATATAAGTTTTTATATTTTTATTTTGTTATATACTGTAATAACGGGAATAAATAAATTGTATTTTCCCAGTTTCGATTTAAGGCCAAGTATATTTTATTGCTTTTAAAGATTACGGTAACGTTTACCGAATAAACGTTACCGTTTACGGTATTATTAAGGTTTTTCTGTTTTCGTAATTTTTTATTTTTACGAATAAATATTTATAATTTTTTTTAAGTTTGTTTTGGATTTACGAATAAGGAAAATAAGGTTTTCCTAATTGCCGGTTTTTTCCTTATTCATTAAAGTTCCGAATTTGATTTTAAATAAAAGCGAATAGGCGGATTTATTTATGAGCCCCGTTAAGTATATTTCTTGGAAAGTTTCCTTTATGCCATTTTTTTCGTAAGTAATTTACGGAAGTTCCGTAAGTTTAATATTTTTAGCTAACGGTTAAGGCTTATTTTTTTTAAATGTTTTCTTAAACCTTATTTTCCCGGTTAGGAATATTTTTAGGGGTTAAAAGTTTACGATTAACTTTAACTTTACCCGTAAGCTTTTTTATCCTTAAGTTTTAATTTTCCGGTTAATTATCCGTTAAACTTTTAAATTCGGAAGTAAAATTCTTTGTAATTTTTAAAGTATTATAATTATTATAAAGGCCGTTTTACCCGTGAAGTATGTTAAAGATTAGGTCTTTTTTAAAAAAAGTTTTCGGAGATTTAAAGGTTTTTTGTAAGTTTTTAATTTATAATTAAAAAGAAAGTTTTTTACTTTTTTTAATTAATAAAAGATATTTTCGTTAAAATTAACGTTACGCGTAATAATAACGATACGGAATTTAAATATCTATATTTAGTAAATATTAAAAGCTTGGTATTTTATTAAATAACCGATATAAGCTTTCGGTTTTACTTTAAATATTTACTTTTTTTTTTAATTTTTCGATTTTTTATTAACGGATACGTTCGTACGTTATATACGAAAATTCCGGATTAGTTTGGTTTAAGGTTTACGGTAATCGCGTTTATAATAACGGGATTATATTAACGGAAATATTACTTAAATTAACGTACGAATATTTTATTAGGTAATAGTAAATCGTATACGTAATTTGAGTTTATATTATATAATTATGCTCCAACTTTTATTACTTTAAACTAAAAATGTTTAAAAAGGTTTATTTTCAACCTTATTCGAAAAGCTTAATTAATTATTTTTTAATTTATTTATTTGCTGTCCTTTATAGGTTTTTTTGGTATATAAGGAAGTTATTTTAAGTTCGATTCTTTTTTCGATATATTATGCTTAATAATTTATAAGTCCGTTTATTATGATCGTTTTAATATTATTATCTTGCTTAATTTTATAAATAAGCAACTTATATTATTTACGTACTTAATATTCGAAAACCTTAATAAAACGGAACGTGCTTTTTTAAAACGATCGGTTATTAAAAATGCGAAAAGTTTTTTATTATATTCGTTCTTAATTATTAAAAATTACTTAAAGTTATTAAAACTTATAAGATAATTAAAATAATTTTATATTATATGCTAAAAGGGTTTAAAAGTTCGGTTTTCGGGGAATTATTTTAAAATTATTTTAAAGGCGTACGTATAAATATAACTTTTATATTTTAAACATTTCGTTCTTTTGATAATAACGCTTCTAACGTTTTTAATAAACGTTTTTAATGCTTTAGGTTTTAAATACCTAGATTTAAGGTGTTAAAGTCTTTTTATTTTTTTACGAAAGCATAAAGGATTTTTAATCGGTTTTGCGGCCTTTTTTCTTTATTAATCGTCGGAAATATTAAAATGCTTACCAGGCTTTACGGAATTATTAATAAGTTGTTTAAATGAAAAGAAAACGGTTTATATTTAAGGAAAATTAAGTTATGTACTTAAGTAAGTTTTGTAAGAATAACGTTTTTATTAATTTTTCGCTTTTTAAAGGAACAGTTTAAACCGTAATATTAAATCCCGGCTTTTTTTAATAAAGTTTTTAAAACGATATTAACGTAAAAACCTTTTATTATTATTACGTCCTTGAGGATAAGGTTATGTTACAACTTTTTAAAAGCTTTTAATAATATTTTTTTAATTACTTTTTTTCCCGTATCGTTAATCGGTAACGAAAAGGATTCCGCTTTTATTATTTACCTTATAAAATTAGATATAAAGGTACCGGGGACGAACAGGTTTTTAATATTTATTAAGTACCTTATTTTATGGTTATCGATTAATATAAATTAGGATAAAAGGTATTTATCGAAATAAATAATAATATAAATTCTTAAAATAAGATTAAAGATTTTTAAAGTATAAGTATTAATACACGTTATAATAATAATACCGAATTACGTATTATTACCGCCGTTATTATTAAACGTTAATCGTTTTATAAAATTTCGAATAAATTGTTTAAATTTAAGGAACTTTATAAACTTTTCGTAAAACCTTTTTATTTATTAAGCTTAAAACGTTTGCGGTTTTTTTTTTAGTTCTTTTAGTTAAAGTAAGTAATTTTCCGAATAGTTATCTCCGTAATTGCCAAGCGTAAAAAAGCGTATTCGAAAGGTTCTTATTTATAGGTCTAGTTTAACGTGATAAGATAGGGATATTTATGGTTATTTATGGGCTTTTTTAATAAAAGATTTGCGTTAAAGTTTAAGGTTGTTTCCGATCTGGAAGGTAATCTTTATGATAACGTAGTAAAAATTCCGCGATCTTTAGTTTCGGCCGTAAATTATTTTTATAATATATAACCGAAAATTAAATTTTAAGCTTTTGTAAAGTTATAATAGGTTTATTAAGCGAATTATCCCGTATAAAGTTAATAAGTTCCGAATTCGCTTACGTTGATGCGAGCCGTTATGATATAAAGCTTAGGAAGTATTTTACTGCGAACGTATTTTTAATTTTTTAAGGTTATATGCTTTCGCTTAAGTATAAGCGGAAAACTAGGACCGGTATTATTAATTATGCTTTATATAGCTTATTTTTGTTAGGCGTAAGGTTTTGCGGTATTTTTTGCGTATTATCGTAATAATGCTTAACGATAAAAAAACAAATTATTTTTTTAGTTTTTAAAAAAGTTTTAGATAGTTATCTTTTTTCAGATAATTAAAGCGATTTAAGCGTTTTTTAAAAGCTGGCTTTTATTGTTACGTTAATTTACGTTTAAATATTAATCTATTTTGCGTCGATCTTAGAAGCTTTACGTAATTCCTTTCTGATATTAACTTTAAGGCGTTTAAGATTTATTTTATATTATTTTTTAAGATCCGTAATTTATAATTTTTTAAAAGCTTCGGGGATAAAATTACGTTATTCGATATTAAGGTAAAAGTTTTCCTATTAAATTAGGGTTTACGCGTATTATTTTTTTCATTAAATATTAATTTTCGTAGTATACTTTTTAAGTAAAAAAAGCTTTCGAAAGCTTGTAAAGCGATTAACGTTAAACGTATTTAGGTTGATAAGGTGCTATATACCGCGTAAGAAAACGTTAAAACGTAAAGAAAAGAATTAATTAAGGTTATTAAAGTAATTTTTAAAGATTATATCTTTAGAAATGGGATTATCCGATATATTAAAAGATAATAAGATTTTTAATTAAAAAAAAAGTTGCGATTAATTTAACCGTAGTTATTTTGCGCAGTTAGAGTACCGGGTTTATAATTATCATTATTAGGCTGATCGCGGGAGAAGGTTGCATAAGGTGTAGGAAGTGTAAATTGTCATGGATAATCTAGGCTCTGGAGAGCAGTGGCTAGGAAGCTCTATATATA
>QJNU01000594.1:0-46645 GCA_004154915.1 Monosporascus ibericus
ATAATAATAATAATAATAATAATAATAATAATAATAATAATAATAATAATAATAATAATAATAATAATAATAATAATAATAATAATAATAATAATAATAATTATTATTATTATTATTAATTATATTATTTTCGTATTAACCATTACATAAGCGACCGAGCTATATAAATGATCGAGCAAACTTTCTTAACCTTTTAACCTTCCAACTTTAATTATGAATTTCTTAACGCCAATAACATGGAACGTTTCATAAAAAGAGCTAAAATGACCTCAGCTATTAAGGTAAAGAAACGTGACCCGAAAATTACTTCTAAAAAGTTACATTTTATATATAATATCCCTAAGTTTACTTTAAAAGCCCGATATTACGATTGATACGCCCGAATATATAATATCCCCAATTCGCGAAGATTATCGCTAACAGAAAAGAAATTTATCATTGAAAGAATTTTAACTTAAATACGCGAAAGCTGTTTAAACGGCTATAATACGTTAAAGATATGGCCAATATATTACTTACTTAACGCGTTACGGAACGCGTCGGGGCTAATTAGGCGTCGACCTTTATTCGACGGCACAAAAAACTTAAAGGGCATTTAGATCGTAAGATCGATAATTAAAAAATATTATACGAAAACTTAAAGGTGCTTCGCAAATGATGTGAATTTATTCGGGCTATCATTGCAAAATACGATATTGCAGAAAAGATATTTATGATTCTAGCGAAACGCGTTTTTTAAAAGAGCTTTTTATAGTATCGAACATAATAATTATAAACTTTAAATAATGTAAAAAAGGAAAACAAATATAATAAAAGAATTAGGAATAAGTTATAATTATAGAATTCTTTAATTCGCCAAATTAAGATTTGCCGTTGTTTCTTATTTTAGTAAGTCAATTTATAATAATATTTATTATCGAAATATTATTATCCAATTAAACGTTTGTTATAAATTATAATAACTGGATAATGAACGAATTAAGTTTAAAATAAATTTAATATTTAAATAAACATATACGAATACGTACGAAAAGACTAAAACGTGTTTCTATTTTTAACGATTACAAAAGTCACTATTCGATCGCATTCGAAAGATATTACGCGAATAATAGCATTATCACTTTTTGTATGTTTACCTATTTTCCTTATCGGCTTTAACCTTTCGACGTATTTTATTTTTCCGTTTTAAATCGCGTGTATTCGATACATATCGAAAGTTTACTGTGACGTTACTATACCTATATTGCTAAAAAAAAATTCCTTTTCGGTTTTTACGACGTGTTTAAAGCTGCTATAATGTCCGATAATAGCAAATCCGACTTTGCGAAAGCTGGATTTGTTTTATTTAATCATAATAACGTTCTTTTCGAATTAGAAACTTGTCCAGCTATGCACATACAGACCGTCTTTCCGCTTAGATTTCTTAGTTTTATTTCCCCGCCTGCGAAAACCTTTAAAAATATCTATAAAATAAGAGAATCAGCACGTTATTTGCAAAAAGGGATTAGAAATTATTGAGGTGCTTTGTTAACAAAAATAATTAAATCGCTTAGTTTTATAATGAAAGGTTATATATCAGTTTTGCGGAAATTCAGTCTTTTAAGAAAAACACGTTTAATTATACGAAACGAACTAAATTTTAAATAAACGTCGGAAGACCAAAAACGAACTTCTCTAAAAAGAAAGAACACTTACTATATAAAAGGAATAAGCTTTTTAAGCGGAAAATAAAGGGGGTGGTAAAAAGAATGCAGCTAATAGTGGTTAAAGGTGGTCGTTATGAAAAGGTTGAAACGAAGAAACGGAAATATGGCGTTTACGGTAAGCCCGGACATAATGCGTGTACTTGTAAAGAATTTATAGATACGTCTATCGAAGATAAGTCGGTTTGATTTTAATTAATGCGATATGTTATTTTTAAGTTATTTGGATTAATTTTTACGAGTTGTCAAAATAGGGCTCGCTCGCTTTTATGGCTCGCTTGCTTGTATGAGACGTTATATATAATGCTGTATTATTACTACTTTTTCAACTTTTTAGTTATACTTTTGAAATTAATATTTATTATTTTACTTATTATTTCCGCTCTTTATATTTTCTTATGCCCATCGTTTATTATTATAAATAGAGTATTAACCTTAAGTTATATTTTCCTTTTAAATCTAAGTTAATATAATAAAGCTGACCTATATACCGTAGAACTAATTAACCTTTCGGAATGTACTAATATTAACTAAAAACCGCCGTTATCTCCCTTATAAATTCTTAAACGTTCGTATTTTTACATATCATATTTCTTCTTAATTCCTTATTAATATTTCGAGCTGATTTACTTAATACTTAAAACATTATCTATATCCTTTCCAAACGGTTGCCGGAAGCCTCGGCCTTTATTATTTCGAATCGATTTAAGAAAAGTGATAAACTTTTTTTAAAAAACCTGCTGTGAATTTTCCAGTTTAACACAAGTTATAAAATTATAAATTCTTTCGTTTTGATGTTTATTTTAACTAGCTTTTCGATTTTTATTATTTTAATGTTATTGAGACGTTATTCTATTAAGAATTAAAGAACTATTTCGTTTCATAGATAAACCTTCGGAAAAATTACCAATATATGTTACTTTCGCCATATACGATAGGAAGTCGGGTATTAATAACGTAAAACGAATTTTCGAATCAATGAAAGAATTTCATAATTCTATTTAGAAAGGTTTTTATTCCGTAATATAAATAAAAATATTTATCATAAACATTATTACAAGTTCATTTTTAAATCTTTTCGTAATTTAATTCGTTAATATTATTTAACTTAGAAGCGGAGGTTTTCATTTCCTTAAAATCCCTAAATATTATCGCTCTTTTTATAATTTTCGTTACGTTTTTTGAATTCTATAACTTGTCTTTCCCTTTAATAAAAAAAGATAGTTTTCGGGATTTAATTTCAGGTTAAAAATTCGAGCGTTATTTTTGTTAGTATCTTTTAAAACTTCGTCAGTTAAATGATTATATCCTATAAAGTTATTATTTTACATTTTTCTTATGTTATTGCTCGATATTTTAATATGTACGTTTCGGTAAACTCTTTTCGTCCTAACCGGTTATATAAGCAAGGAAGTATATTACTATATTAAGAAGAAAGGATAAAGTACGGAAAGAAATGTAAAAGGTAACGTAACCGGGAGTTTATAATATATGTAATAAATAAATAACCATTAATGGCCGCCTTTTTTTAATTATACGAGGCCGAAGCCCCCTTATATATACATAGATTAGAGCCTTACCAGTGGGTCTCCGGGCCATAGAAAGGGGGTTTTACCTTGGTACCTGATACTCGGTTTCGTATTACGGGTCTGATATGTATAATGTCGCCTGTCGATTTTTATAACTATCGCGATATAATTAATTAAAAACGTTAATTAATCCTCCTTGAAAAGTTCCTTATAAACTTGTTCTTTTAAGCCTTTTAAAAGCTTGGCTAAAATTACTCCCTATTTTTATTTTTATTTCCAAAATAACTTATAAAAGCTAATATCGTAATTGAATATAAATTCTTCTTATCGTAGCCTTCCGATTTATACTTTTACCTTCGTATTTTTATTCATCATTTTAAATACTGTTTAATACCACTTACTCGAAATTTTTATAATTCTTATATGCTTTCAATACTTTTAGCGGCCTTTATAAAAGGGATTTCGTAATATATTCTCTTATTACAGGCTTAACCCAGGTAATTACAGGCTTAGTTAATTGTCCTACCGTATCCTTTATTCGTAAATTAAAAATAACAAACTAAATCGAGAATTACCTAGAGTACACTAATGGTTTAAATGTATCCGTGCACTTATCTATTTCTCACCACAACATACGTGTTTTAATATAATATAACAAAGCAGACACAAATGTTAAAAATATTAAAGTTCGATATTTATATAGAGCATTACATATAGCACGTATATTGGCTAATCATCCTTCTTTTATTTATACTCCGAGCGAATACCAAATTGAATGGTAACTAGTAAAAGTACTTTCTACAGTAAAAATCTAGAACTCTATGGAATATTAATTATAAAAGGTTTAAAGAGCTACACCTCCGTACGTTATAATTAAACTTATAATAAAATCTTGAAATTAGTGGAGTTAGGTAAAACTTCATATTATTATCATTTTTTCTTAATTTATTTCCATTAGCCTTTAACATTATACTCGGGGTATAAATGGTATGTTTTAATGGGAACTAGGTGTGCGCACGGATTTAATTGATCGATGAGTGTACGTTCGATATTAAGTTAGGAATAATTATAACTTCGCTGAAATTCTATCAAAATGCTCAAATATAGGTAATTGTAATACTTTTTTTAAGTGTTTTAATTAATTTAAATTAAGTTATATAAACCGACTTTCCTTAAAGGTCTAACGTACCACACCAGCGAGTTGGACACACCAGCGAGTCGGACACTTTTTGGCAGTCCGCGACAACAAACACTAATAAAACAACCATAACGTAATTAATTAATTTAAACTAATCGGTTTCGTTTTCGTTAAACGTATTTACAGCTTTTTTATAAGTACGCGTATTATATCCGGACTTGTCGCAAATATTATATTTCCGTTTTTTCGTTTTAACCCTTTTACGACGATTATTTTCAGCCGTTATTAGCTGGGACTTTTTACCACCCCCTTCTTTTTCGGCCAGAAAAGCTTATCTTTTTTATATAATAAATATTCCTCCTTTTTAAAAACGTTTATTTTTAATTTTGCGACCTTTATTAAGAACGTGGTTAATTCTGCGTAAATAGGTAACTTTTTATTCCAAAAAAGTAACTTTATATTAAAGTATTAATTAACTTTTAATTAATAAATTAACCGATTTAACAATTTTTATTAGCAAATTACCTTCATAAATTTTAACCTTCTTTTATAAATAACGTTTTTATCTTATTACTTTACGGATATTTATAAGGATTTTCGTAAAAGGCGAAAAACTGGAACCCGCGGAAATAAGCGGAAAAACTATCGGTATAAATATAACTGGAATTTTTAAATCGGAAAAAACGTTATTAAAATCGAATAAAATAAATCCGGTAGTTGTAAATCCGGATTTAATATTATCGGACGTTATAATAATTTTAAACGCGTAATAAAAGTTAGCAAAAAAAGTTTTTTCGCGATATAAGTATAATAACGTCGTATTAAATTTTCAATATATAATAAATAAGTACGCTTTAAAATAAAAAAGCAAGATACTTTAAAAAGTTAAAACCGATAAAAAAAAATACGTAAATATATAAAAAGTAATAATGTTATTATTTACGTAATATTTTTTAAATTCGATCGAATAATAACTTTCGTAACCGTTAAAAAAAAAACGTTTCTTTTTTTTCGTACGCGTTTATATATGCTTATTAAAATATTAAATTTATTTTAAACTTAATTTGTTTATTATTTAATTATTAAGATTAATATTAACCTTTAAATCGGCTGGTAATAAATTATCGTAATATTAAAAATTAAAGTAAATTTTCCCCGTTAATATGATGAATAAAAGTATAATCCAATTTTATAAATTAATAATTTATATAATTATTATTTATTCCCGAATGTTTTATTAAATTTACTTAAATTTTTCACGTTTTTTAATGTTTATAATTATTATATCCGATATTATAAAAAATGTTATTAAAAAATTTATTTTATCGAAATTATAATTCTTTTTTTGCGATATTGTATTTTACGATTATAACCTAAATAAAGTTAAACTATTTACGAAATATTTCTAGATTTTCGCATAATACTTTTTAATAATTAATTTTCTGATTTAAACGCGTTTAAAGTTTTTTTTGTTATTTAATAAATTTCGACGTCCAGTGAACTTCGACGCGTTCCGTAATCCGTTAAGTTAATAATAAATTCGCCATATTTTTAACGTACTAAAGCCGGACAAGAAATGTTCGTATATTTAAGTTAAGAATTCGATCGATAATCGATTTTCTTTTGGTAAACGTTAATTTTCGCGAAATAAAGGAAATATCGGTTCGAAAAGATTTGCCGTTAAATCGATTTTCCAATATAAATAAAATTACTTGGTATATAAAACTAAGCCGTTTAAAACTAAATTTCGGATCTCTTTTTTTTTACCTAAACGGCTAAATCTATTTTATTTTTTTTTATAAGGCGTTCCATAATGTTGGTATTAAAAAATAAGCAGTTAAAAATAAGTAATTAAAATTGTGCAAAAAGTGTCCGACTCGCTGGTATGTCCGACTTGCTGGTATGGTACGTTACCTTATCTTAATTTTTAAATCGTTTATAAGCAAGGCAAAGAAAATCGATATTATTACTTTTATCATCTTTAAAAGGATAATATGCTAATCTATTAAATTTAATCGTTTAAGGATTTCCTCCTGGTTAAGGTGAGGATGCTCCTCTTTTTCAGATTCCATTTTAATATCGAGATCCTTAGAAACCTTAAAGGTTAGCTTATATTAAGCGGGCTTCTTAGTGGTAAATATCATATTAAGAGATATTACTTAAAGTTTAACAATATTAGTTAAGAAAAATCTATAACGTATGACCACGCAACTAGTTAATTAATTATTAAGCGTAATCGTACGATTTATGCTAATAGTCATACCTTAAAAATCTAGATAATAAAATATTAATTTACTGTTATAAATATCAGATAATTGGGTGTAATTTAAAGAATTAAATTGTATTATAATCTGGCACTATCTAAACTATAGAAAGGAATAATCGTTATATATATATACATAACTGTTGTAGTCTATATAGTCGAACGGATTATGTTCGATTAGTATTTTCTTATAGTCAAACAAATTAGATTCGATTAGTGATCCCCTATGTACGTAACCGTGTCTTTTGCCCATTTTAACCACTTAGTGTTATGACTCAACGGGTTTGGCTCCTTTGGAGACGGTCGGCGCCATGACATAAGTACCTTGTAGTTCAGGATCACGTAATGGCTCGACAGGCTCGATGATCGAGCCATTCGAACCAGGCTCCACTGGCTCAATAGGCTCGACGACAGAGCCATTCGAGCCATGCAAAACATATTATATGGCACCAGTATATAAACACGTTTATTACCTTTCTTATAATCTAGATAGCACCAGTTTGTAATATAACTTGGTTACCCAGATTACCTTTAGTAATCTGCTATTATTAAACGTAACTATCGGATACCTGATTACTTAGTTTCCTACGATATTTCTGTTGATATAAACCGTACGACTTAGGTTTAATAATTAATTAAACAGACTAGCCATTATACGTTATAAGCTTTTGTTTAAAGGTTATTAGATTTTAAGCAACATCCTTAATATTATGTTATTTAGTAAGTAACCCGCCTTTAAGGGAACCTTTCAAGTCCTTAAAAATAGTACCATAAGTTCCGACAACGAGGAAATTCGACTTAATGTCTTTTAGAAAGAAGCCTTACAATAATTAAACTGGCTAATTAACGTAGTTACCTAGGAAATTAACGGCAAAACCTAAATAATTAATACCTTTAAAAAAACCCCGTAACTAGTTAAAAACTCAAAGAATCGAATTAACTAAATAGTGAAGTAAGGAATAACCCGTAAAGCTATTACAGCTAGTTCAGCTAGATTAACCTGTTTAATTGATATAGCTTGCTTAAGTAGTTTACGGTAAAAAGGCCGAAAAGGTTTTAAAATCTATTAAGCCCGACCCTTTTAACGGAATTATTACTAAGTTATAACAACTCCTTACAAAGTATTACGTATAATTTAAGTACTCCCTAATTAAGCTTGTAACACTTACTTTTCGAATTCAATTCGTTATAGCATAATCAACCGAAACCGCGGCCACTTAATTTAAGCTCGTCCTTCGTAAGTAGGTTACCAACTCGTTTAATAAAGGTTTATAATAACCATAAAAATCTAAAACGATTATAAAAGATCCAGGAAAAACTAAGAAACGTATTGGAAGTAATAAAGGAAAATTAAGGCCGAAAACAAAATTAAAGACTTGAAGCAAAAAGGATTAGCTTTTAGATACGGCAATTCCTTCCTTTAGTTAGCCTTAAAGATTAACTGGGGATAAGAAAGATTAATAGTTATATTTTTTAGCGGCCTAAAGAAAGAAATCCAAAGTAACCTATTTAAGAATAAACGCCTTAAAAGGCTGGTAGATTATATCTCTATGGCAGTTGAAATCGACGACGGACAGTACGCTTAAATGACTTGATACTCCAAAAACCGGCAAAATAACAAGCTAACGCATTCCCCTAATACCAGCATATTACAAGGAACAAATATATCCCGTGGAACGGCACTTGGACCTATGGAAATAGGAGCAATATAACGACAAACCCGACGCCAGGTCTAATGTTATAACTGCGGTAAGATAGGACCTATCGCCCGCAAATATCGAAGTAAACAATAGTCTAAATAATAGGCACCTATACCGGAAGGACAACCCAGTAATAGCCAGAATAATTAAAATAATAAGATATTCGGGATGATTAAAATTAAAAACGATTATAGTCCCCCTAAGGTAGCCTAACAAGGATTATAGGAAGCTAAAAAGCTATACTAAGAAATTATTCAAAAATAACGAACTTTAACCAGAGGATGTATAATGGCCTAATGGCTAAAGGAATACGACGGATAAAAAACGCTGACAGAAAATAATTTTTTTCTCGTTTTTAATAAAAGCGGCAATAACGATACATATAATTAAAATTAAACGGATAAATTAGAGAATATTAAAGTTAAAGCGAAGCTTTCTTATGAGAATAACTAAACCGATACGGCAAATGTTATGCTGTTTATTATAAGCGCGTCTATTACCTTAAATATATCTAAGAATAATAATATATTAAGAAACGGATGACGTAAATATATAAGCAAGGATTCGACTTTCGTAACAAGATTAAAACGGATCCTAAAAATTAAAAATGGTATAAAAGATTACGAAAGTACGTGTTATAAGATACTATCGACGTTATAGCGGTAACGGCAAGTTGGCCCGAAAGAAAAAGCTGCCTTAACGAAAATCTTATATAATACTCCGGATAATACGGCCATAAAATAAAGGATAAATGGATCTATTAAACGACTATAAAGCCATTTTTGGAGGTAATTAATAACTTTAGCTTCCGATTAACCTTTAACGAAAACATAGATAAACGACGAAGAATTTAAAAAGAAATCTAGGAAAAACAAGAGAAAATGAAGATAATAAAGTGCTCAGTTTTAAGTACGATAAGACGGGTAAAAAGACCCCGAACTATAATATATCCATAAAAGAACTTCTAGATATAGGTTCTTCTATTCGAACGTATCTTACGTTAGTAAGAAGAATAATTAAAGTAGTTATAGGCCTTTAATTAAGAAAATCAAAACCGCATTAAGACGTTAAATGACGATTTAAAAGGCAGACGCTATTTATAAAAAAGCCGTAAGATAATAGAATTCCGAAAAGCTAATAGGAGCATCCAAAGACTGATTTAAATACGACGACAAAAACAAAAAACAACCGTATTACCTTGAAGGTAAAAATTAAAATATATTAGTTTACCGTATTTAGAGATTACGGAATAACAAAAGATAATTATATCTTGTCGGAAATAATTAACCAATTTAGGGTACTATGGAAAAGAAAACCCTATATCGCCGAGAACGTAAAAGGTTAGGCATTTACTTACGATAATGGAAAACTTAACCGCGAAATTAACTGCATTGAAATTTTCGTTAGAGGGCGAAATTAAACAGCAAACTTTAATATTATTCGGTTAAGAAATTACGACATAATCTTCGGAAAACTATGGCTATATGAAGATAACCCCGTAATCGATTAGGTAACTAATCAGGTAAAGTTCGTTATATATTCTTTCGATAAAAAGAAAAATACAAAAAAGAAATTTAACGTTCAATCGATAATAACGGTAAATGCAGATATAAGAATATAATGAAAACCTTACTACTTATAAAAAAAGTAGAAATAAAAATAAAGATAGTATACAAAATACAACGCGTTATCATTATTATGAAAAGGAATTACGAAAACTAAACGATTACCTATAACATTAACGCTTAAAACTAGAAATAATAATTAACGTACATTTATAGTACTATAAATATAAACAATTATTACGAAAAAAAACTTAAAACGGAATTACCAAAATAAAAGGAATAAAACCATAAAATAATTCGTAAGAAAAGAATATCGACCAGATTTTATTTAATTTATAACCTTAAAGAAATAAGATTATAGGTATTACGAAAATACCTCAAAGACAAACTTAGAAAAAGTTATATATAACGTTCCAATTTACTAACCGGATATTTTAAATTCTTTATATTAAGAAAAAAAACGAGAAACTACGTTAAATTATTGATTATAAACAACTAAACAACATAACAGCTCAAAATAGAACTCCGTTACCCCTAATTAATAAAATAAAAAACCGCCTTTACGATACAAAATAATTTACGATTTTAAATCTTAGAAAAGGATATAATCAAATACGTATTAAACCAGAAAGTAAATAAAAAATAACTTTTAAAATGAAATACGAACTTTTCGCATACCTCGTTATACCTTTCGGACTTACGAACGTACCTGTAACCTTCCAGCGGATAATTAACCATATACTTAGGGAATACCTGGATATTTTCGTTATTTGTTACCTCAACGACATTCTTATTTACTCGAAATACGAAAAGGAACATATAGGATACGTTTATAAAGTTCTTTAAGTCTTACAAAACGCAAACCTACTAGTTAATACAAAACAGAACCAGTTCCATACTTAAAAAGCGGAATTCTTAAAACATATCATTACCCTTAAATACATCAAAATAAACCCTAAGAAAATCGTCGCAATAAAGAAATAAAAAAAGCCCATTAAAGTTAAGGAAGTACAAACCTTCTTTGGATTTGCTAACTATTACAAAACCTTTATTTAATGCTTTGGCAAAGTCCCTATACCATTATTAAACCTAACAAAAACAGGAAACGAATTTTAATAGTTACCAGAAATAAAGAAAGCCTTTCAGAAAAACAAGGACGCGATTACCAGCAAGTCAATACTAATCATGTACAACCTAAGCTACCTAGTTAAACTTAAAACCGACGTTTCGGATTACGCTTTAGGCGTAATAATTAAACACCGCGATAATTAAGGCGACAAATAGCTTATTACAATTTTTCGTATAAATTAAAAGGAACAAAATTAAATTATACCATTCTCGATAAAGAGTTCATAGCTGTCGTTAAAGCTTTTCGAAAATTCAAATATTACTTTAACGGAAACCTTTACTAGGTTAAAATATATATAAACCATAAAAGTTTTATTCGTTTTATTATTAACAAAGAATTAATAGGACGATAATTACGTTACACCGAAAAACTAGCAAAACACGACTTCGTTATTATTTATCAAAGAAAATCAGAAAATGGCAAAGTTAACGCATCAAGTCGAAAACTAAATTCAAAGGAAAAAATATTTAAAGTTAACCATCAAATTTTCGACATTACGCCAGATAGATACTTATAACTACGACAAATAGCAACGATTGAAGCAGTACCCCCTAATCTATATTAGAGAATCCAGGGATATAACGATAACCTACCCCAAAACCAGAAAATGTAAAAGATATAAGTCGTTAAAGAATATTAGGAAATACTAATACGGAATATATACGAACATTAATTACATAAATACCTAAGCATCCATAAAACCTTAAAACGATTATAACGTATTTATTACTTTCCTAAGATAAAATCAATAATAAAAAAAGGATAACGGCAGTGCTATATATGCAACAAATTACAGGCTCGATTACATAAGCCATACGGAGAATCATAGCTATTACCAGTCGTGAAGCAACTATAAGATTTAATTACTTTTGATTTTATTATCAAGTTTCCATTATTAAAAAACCTAATTACAGGCGTATATTATAATAATATTTTAATAATTATTAATCGATTCATTAAGTTTTGTTATTTCCTACCATGTAATGAGGATACGGATATAAAGCAACTAGTATATATTCATTTAAGATATATCTTAAGAATACACGAATTATTAACGGAATTTATTTTAAATAAAAAAACGATATTTACTTCGAATTTCTGACAAAGATTTATAACGCAATTAAGCTTAAACCATAAACTATTTAACGTATTTAAACCTTAAATAAATAAATAAACGGGAAAAACTAACTAAATATTAAAACCCTATTTACTATACTACATTAATTAAGAACAAAATAATTAGGTCTAGAAATTACCTATCGCGTAATTAACCTATAATACCAGTTATTACGAAAGCACCAAGACGATTTAAATAAATCTTAATTTTAATTTCATATTTTAAGTATATAGAGATATATACCAAGGACTTATTAACTTTAAAGCGATCCTTATATTAAAATAAGTTAAATAATTACATATAAAAATAGATATAAAACTTGGATTCGTACGTTACCAAAAAGAAAAAATATTATAACCAGAAAACGATAAAACAATTAGCCTTCCAAACAAGGGAGACAATATACTTAATTACCAAAATATTTAAATTAAGCTACTGAATAAAGAACTTGACTTTAAATATATCGGTGCCTATAAAATTATTAAAAGAATTTCAAAAAATAATTACGAATTAAAGTTATTACTTAAAGTTAAACTTTATCTAATCGTTTATATTTCCTTACTTGAATTAACAGAAACTATAATTAAAGTTAATACAGAACAGAACGAAAAAATCAAAAAGGATATACTAATATACAAAACACAAAGCCTATTAAACGTACGAAAGGAAAAAAGTATAATATAATACTTGGTAAAACAAAAGAATTATCCCGATTCTGAAAATACTTAGGAACGTGTTAAAACTTTTGTAAACGCTTAATATTTTTTAAAGGATTTTTATTAATAACACCGGAATTACCTATTAAAGCATTTTAATTAAAACGGTCTAAAATTATTTAATTAGCATTTTTAATCCTAAACCAATCGATCGGGTTAATAACCGGTATTAATTCGATTATCACGGCCTTTATTTTAACCCGTTCCCTCCTTTATAATTTCTCCTGCCGTTTTAACTTATTTAATTTCTTTGCATATAAAAAGTATAAATAAATATATACGAAATTCGATTTCTTTTATATTTTCTTTTAGATCTTAAAACGACGGACTTTAGAATAGGTTAAAACAATTCTTTTTTAAATACGTTTCGCATTTTTTTAACTTAATTTAAATCGGTTTTTACGTTTACGTAATTAAGAATTAACCCTTTTAATTAAGTAAGGAAGAAAATGTTAATATTATATAAACCCTATTAATTTAATATATATTTTTTATAACACATAAAGTCGGATAATGAAATACAGGAATTAAAAACACAGTAACGAATATACCGTAAGCAAGCAGGTATATTGATAAGGTTAAAAAACAAAAAATAAAAGTGTTCTTTTCCTTAATCTTACGATAAACGTATTTTTAATACGGTTTAACATTTTAAAGTATAACGGCAAAAATGAAGAAAAAAAAGAATTAACTTAGCGAATTAAAAGTAACTAAAATCTTTAAAGGCAAAGATCTTAAAAAGGGGAAAACCGTATTATAACGTAACGGGTTCAGCTTTTTTAAAGAGAGTCGGCGCCATAATATAAATACCTTATAATTCAGCATTACGTAATGGCTCGATAAGTTTGATAATCGAGCTATTCGAACTAGGCTCCATTAGCTCGATAGGCTCGACAACAGAGCCATTCGAGCTATGCAAAACATCTTATATAGCACCAGTATATAAACACGTTTATTACCTTTCCTATAGTTTAGATAGCACCAGCTTATAATACAACTTGCTTACTCAGATTACCTTTGTCAATCTGCTATTACCAGACGTAACTATCGTATATCTTATTACTTAGTTTCCTACGACATTACTGCTAACATAAACCGTACGACTTAGGTTTAATAGTAAGTTGAACCGACCAGCCGTTATAGTTAGCTTGTTAGGTCACAACAGATAAACGGATTCACAAAAGAAAATTATAACAGGGTCTTTAAAAATTTAAGGAACGAAATAAAGCAAAAAATATTTATATATACACTTATTACCTTGCCCATAATCTAGATAGCACCAGCTTGTAACATAACTTAATTACTTAAGATACCTTTTGATATTACCAGCTGTAACTAGTTCGTCTCGTTTCTTCGTTTCCCGCAATACTACTGCTAGCATTTTCTTTTGTAGTATTTAACGCCGGGGGGTTAAGCGGCATAGCGGCTGTCCCAGAGCCTCCCATAGGGCATATAGGGCGTGCTAAGCTAGGTGAAGCTATTTTTAACTAACTTATTTATAAGTGTAAACCTATTTACCAGTTCTTGTCTGTAGACGCGTTGCCGTTTTTAGCGTATCAAGTTATATCCTTTTTCCTCCGTGCGAGGGTAGTACTTAGCGTTTTCCCCTTTTTCTTAACGGGAGTTTTCAAGAGCTAGAGCCCGAATTATGGTTATGATAACTAGGTATGTTAGCTGGTAGTTTGCTATATATTACGCGCCCAAGCGCATTAGTAAGTGTAAAATCATCCCTTTTTCCTGCCTCTTTTAATTCTTTTTAAAAACGCACAAGAATATCCGCCGAATTCCCTCTATTTAAGTTAAAGAAAATCGCCCGGGCCCCAGGTAGCCTTTGCCGTTACAGGGTAATTGCTCCGTTTGGAGCTATATCCGGTAACGGTTTTAATGTAGTCCCGTTCCAGTTTTTTTTTCGTATAGATGTTCCTGAAGAACCCCGTAACCCCGGTGTAACCCTTAAAGGCGATTGGGTTGTTTATGAGCTTCCTTAGATAGCGAGCCTTTTCCTGAGGTTTTTATAGACGCGTTTTCGGTTTTAATAGCCAATTTTCAAAGAAGACGTCCGTTTCTTTGCAGTGAACCAGGTATTCGGATGTTTTAAATTTACCGTAAATGCAGTGTAATTCGGCGTCATCGTATTTGAATTTCCGGTAATACTAGGTGAAGATTTTATGGCCTCTATGGAACGCCAGATAATGATAAAGGGCCGGCCTTATTAAGTATTCCAATTTATTGGGGTAGCGTAAATAATATTTTAATTTTTAACATTTGTACTATTATAAAAGTTTAATAAAAGTTGTTTTTTATTATATGTTTCGTTGCGTTTTATTTTATAACCTTGCTCTAGATTTAATCATGTAAATTGTAATTATATAATCGTTGTTAACGTCTTTTTAGCTTTAAACTTGCTTTCGTTAGCTTATCCGCCAGTTCGTTTCTTTTTACGTTATAATGTCCTAGGTTTTAGCGTATCCTAACGTTATACGTATTTACCGTTACGTGGAATTTTAATTATATTTATTAGGAGGATATAGTACCATTCGCCTTAATTTCTTAAATCGTTTCCGTATTGTTTAGGTAAACCCATATTTGCTTCCGGTTAATCTTTAAGTGTTTTAGAACAACGTACTTTAATTTTTTGTAAGCTTTTATTATTTCCGCGGCGAAGATAATAAAGTCAAGGTTTAGGCGTCCGTATCCTGTACCGAAAAGTCCTTTATTTTGGTAAACCGCGAAGCCGTAACCGACTTTCGTTTTGTTCTGCGAGCCATCCTAAAAGATGATAACGTTTTCCGGTAATAAAGCCGTATACCAGGTTTCGAAAGCTGCAGTAACTTTTTTTTGATAAGTCCTTATATAAGGTTTTTTTTAGAACCCAGTAGGTACTTAGGAAGGATTAAGATAGGTCTTTATACTGGTGGTAGCATTCTTGCCGTTATTTATACCTTGGTTTTGGGGTTTTATAAACCCCCCACCTTACGTTCCTTAATGATTTTAATTAATTCTGTTTTTATGATTAAGGGGTGATTTTTGTCAACAGTTCGCAGCCTATAGGCAAATCTCTATAATACGAGGTTTAAGGCCGTTTATGCCGTCGGTAATCCCGAATCCTGCTATAAAACGTTCGTAAATGTTGTTTTTTATATTAATAAGTTAACTTTGGTAATCAAGGTAAAGACCCGTTGGACTTTTCCTATATGTTAACCTATTTTAACGTTAATCTTAATTTTTTCTACTTACATAATACGTTTTCCGGATTACGCTTCCGTACAATATAATGCCGTAAGAATAACATACGTAACCATAGCTTTCCATAATCCGAACGCCGGAGGTCGGTATTTTGTATTCGCTAGGTACCGTATATACTAGGTAAGCTATATTATTTTGCCCCTGTTTTTTAAAACGTATTTTTTAAATATTAATTTTTTTTTAAACTATATTTTAAGCTACCTATATACTGCCGCTTTATTACTGTTTTCCGATTTTTTTACCGGGTAAATTATAAAGTTGACGTCGACTACCACCGACGGGTTATGTTCCCCCCGTATTCTGTTAATATGCAATAGTTCGCACTTTTTAAGGCAAAATAAACCCGGTTTTCTTTATTTTATTATAATATTTGTTTTACGTTTCGAGCTAAAAGTTCTGGACGTTTTGTATAAATATAAGTCGTCCGTATAGCCCAATTTTAAAATCCGGTTTTATTGTAAGAGTTTCCGAAATATAGTATATATAATACCGGGGAAAGTAAGGAACTTTAAGGTATACCGTATCGGATCCGGTTATAATCCGTCGTTTTAAATTCGACCCGTACCCGGACTTGTCTATTCGATAGGAAAGACTCCGTAAGACAAAGTACCAGTAATAACTAATCTTAACGTTTCATTTTTTTAAATAAGCGTTTTTATCATAAGGTGTTAAATGTTCTTTATATGTTTATCGTAACCATAAAGACCATTAATCTAGTTATAAATACTCATTTTACATTATATACGAAAAACGTTATTAAATTTATCGTTAATCGTTTAGGTAACGCCTTACCGTATTATAGGCTAAGGTATTATTCGTTAAGCCGGTTTACGTTAACCATTTTGTTATTACCCTTTTTAACCTTTTACTAAAGTAGGAAAGTAGGGCTATGGGCCGTCAAGATCTCGGCGACTCCTTATTTCTTTTCCTTACTTTAGGTATTATCGATACCTTGGCGTTTTTCCAGGCGGCCGGGAAGTATGCAAGTCGTAACGCATTTTTAAAAATATCTTTAACCTATTATTTAACTAACTTTTAACCAGTTTTTAACAGCCTAACCGTAATACCGTTTGTTTCGAAAAAGGTATTCGATATCTTAATAATATAGGTTTCAGCTTTTTTAAGTATTACCGTAATATCCTAAGGTAATTAAGCGTTCCGTTAATTTATATTTTTTAAATGTTCGTAATTTAGGTCATCGTTTATTAAAAACCTTTTTAGGATTTCCGTACGTAAAGCTTTAATTTTGTTAAACATATCCTTTATTACCTTATTTCTTATCCGTAACGGTAAGGGCTTTAACCGGGATTTAAATTTATACCAGTTAATAACTTTGTGTAGTTTTTTATTCGTAAAAGCCGTTTTGGTAACTTTCCGCTAATAGTTTTCTTTAGCTTTACCGATTACCGAAAGGAATTACCGATCTTTATTTATATAATTTCGGTTTAGGTTATTTTGATCGGTAAGTCATTTATATATTTCCGAATCTTTATAAATACGATAAACGTTTTAATAGTTTTACGTTTACCATAACACCCGGCGTTTTTAAACTATTACCGGCTTGCCTATGACTTTTATCGGTAACTAGAAAACTAAAATAATAGCTTTTACCCGGAAATTCAGCTTTTCCAGTAAGGAGGTTACGTTCGTTATAATTAAGTTCGGCTTCGATATCCGTAATCGGTATTCTTTTTATTCTTTTTAATTTTTACCCATAATAATTATTAATAACGTAAAATAATCCGATCCGGAATTAAGGTCGGTACATACGAAAGATTCCGTAAAAAGGATTTTAAAGAAAATAAGATTTAATATGTATCCCGCTTTATGCGTAAGCTTATTAGGTATACCTATATAAACTATCCCGTTCGTAATAAGCTATTATACGATATTCTTTCTGATATTTTTTCTTTTAACCTTTAATTCGAAATACGGCCGCCGTATATTTTAATTTCTTTTATTACGTAATTATTCGGCGGTATTAAGTAAATAACCTAATTAACCCTTACCTTTACACGGGGCCTTGGGTACGTATTAAGTATAAAGTATTTATTAACCTTTAATTATAGCAAGTTTTAGAAATAAATCGGTCGTCGTTATTATATTATTAAATGGTATTTCTTTTAACGTAAGTTATAATTCGGGGCCTTTTTTTCGTTTATCCAGTTATTTATTAATACGTACGAATTAAATCCCGGATGGTGTTATATTTCGTATTGCTTTTTATTCAAAATTTTAAATTTGAATTATATTTAGACCTTACGCTTAATATAACTTTAATAAGATAATATATGTTATTAAAATGTTGCGAATATTATACGAGGTTACGTATAAGTTACGTAATTTTAGTAATTCGCTTTTATCCGTACGGCATCTTTGGCGCCTTTATTCCCATTTATCTTCCGTTACCAGACGAAATAGGGTAGTTTAGATATTCGTTACCTTAGTTTTTGTAACCAGGCGTAAACGTAAGCTACGTTAGTTAATACTATTTATCGCGGTACTTTATGCCTTGAGGCGAAATAAGCGATTTTCTGTAATTATTTCAACAGATCTTTTAAAGTTACTCTTGGTATTCGCTAATTCTAATGCCATAATCGGCTTTAATCCGGAGTTATACGTTTTTAAAAATATATAAATAGGCCTGGACCTTATGAAGGTTATTTCGTTATGGGTTCTTTTTCTGCCGCTGGGTGTTTGGCTGGTTACCTGGCTAGCTTTCTGATTCGATTAACGCTTATCGGGTTTTTTTGCCGTAAGTTAAAATGGGTTTTTATTTTCCGTAACTTATTTTTGTTCCGGTATATTATTTTCTATTTTATATCTTTTGGTTTCCGCTTTCCGAACGTTTTTAGTTCGTTTTTCGTTAGCCGAATTAATTATCCCTTAATTTATTTAAGGGCGGCCGCGTAATTTTCGTATCCTGTTTAAAGAAAACTTTAGTAATTTACGTACTTAAAAAGGTGGTTATATTCGCTTTCCGGATGTCAATTTAATTTATTTCCGCAATTATTATAGCGGATAACCCGCTAATACCGTCCTTTAATACAGTAAATTTAGCGTTTTAGGTTATAGAATTTAGTTACTACTTCTTCCGTTATTAGTTTAAATTACTCGATAATATTAAAAAAACTTAAAAATTCAATTAAGGTGAAAAAAAGGAGTATCCAGGTTCCATAATTAATTGTAAAGTCGGGCCCATATTTCGACTGTTTATAACTAATATGCTAATATTTAATTTATATATAAATTTTATTATAAATAACGTTTTACGTATTAGTAAACGGTCTCGGATTAATATAATCCGGACACGTATACGATACGTTTAATACCGCATAAGTATGCCATTATTCCGGTATTTGGATATTATCGGAGTTTATAACTTTATTTGGGTGTTATTTTATATTTAGTTTAAAAAGTATATCCCGGATTTATTTAGTAATTTATTTAATAAACCAACCCGTATTCGGAACTATAATATTCGAGATATCTGGCAATTATAACCTTAAATCTTCGAATTCCTTATATATAATAAACTTTAACGTGAAAGACTGCTTTTTATGCGTTTGCCGCTTTTCGTTTAAACGGACTAGGATTTTATTATCCTCTTTATTAAAAACTAGGATACTGTAAAATTTGTTTTAGTAGTTAATTTAGCGACTTCTATGCCATTATTTAAATTAGAATTACATCCCGATTTGGTTCTATAGGCTTAAGAAACGTATTTATTTTTCGTTTCCGAATTGGTTAATTATAAGTTTAGTAGCCGTATAAAGCCGTCAAGCGTTTTATTAAAAAATCTAAAAAGACGCTATATTAAGGTAGCCGATAAATATTGCGATAAAGAATTCTATTTTCGCTTTATAATTTATTTAGTAATTATTTTTATAATTTTTAACGAACGAATTTAGGTATTTAATTAAGTCTTTGACAATTTATTTTTTAACTTGAATTTATCGTTCCATTTTGTCGAGTCGGAAGGTAATAGTTAAAATCGTAATGTTGGGTTAAGCTCGGTTAGCGGTTTTTCCGTTAATAAGGTTGATTACCGGACGAATTTAAATATTAATAAGTTTTTTCCTTTTATTCCGTTATACTTACGCGAGGTTTAAGGGGGTAAGTGGTTTAAGTTATTAAATATATTCAACTATGTTATTAGGAACCCTGATGGCCTGTTATGGTATGATAAAGGCTTTCATTTTCGTCGATTGCTGGTAATTGCTAATGATCGTAAGATTTTAGCCTTGGTATTGTAGCTTAGTTAATAGCGATTTCGCTAAGAGCCACAAAATTTAAAAAATTGTATATATTATATGTTTAAGCATTAATAGCTTTAAACGCACGCATGAAATTTAGAAGAAAAGGTGATTATTATTAGCATTAACCGTACGACTAGGTTTAATAGTTGGTTAAATAGCCAAGCTGTCATAGTCGGGCTAGCTACCGATATATGGTCCTGCCCAGACTTCAGCTAGCTAGCTATATATGAGGTTACCAAAGCTGTAGTCCTTCGCATATTACATAATTTGTAATAAGTAAGTCCCCTATAATGAGTGCAACGGAATTTCTTTTAAAGTAATAATTGAAGAACGCAAAATGTTCCCGTCATTTAGTGTTTTTATTAACTATAAAAGGGTATTAAGATATTTGAATTTATTTATATTTCACAGTTTATTATTACCCTTTTCCTTTTTCAAACACCTTGAACCTGATCAATCTAATAATATTTTTCAAGTTGCAAATGTTTCAGTGTGTGAAGTCAGGGTCTCATATGAAGGACGTGCGCTCCAGCACACATGATAAGACAAATACCCCCTTCACGCACCACCCCCTTTACGCCCCACCCCCAACTTACGGCTGCCTTCAACTTATCTATTTATTCAAAAATCAATACTTTAACCACCACTTTAGCAATCCACCTCAAGTTTAACATAATCGCACTATTATACAATCAGGATTATCAGTATTACATTCTTTTTCCTTTTCTTTTTCGTTTTGGGCTTCATTTTGCGGAATAATATAGGAAGGTCCTTAGGAGTTGCTTTTTAGCTCTACCTTTATTTCCTTCGCTTTTTTTTAACCGTACGAACTTTTAGTTAAAATTAATTTCGTCTGTTTTAAACTTTTTCGAACGTACCTTTTTAAAAGTTGAAGTTACTTAATTATTATAATTTTCGAAAACGGTTAATTCGCTATTAAAAATATTAAATATTTTGCCCACCTTATGGAAAAGGAGTCAACTGGTAGCTTTCCAGAAAACTGGGTCGACCTTAATTAAACCTTTCTCGAGGATCTTTAAATCCTTTAAAAATTTAAGTATCTTAAAACCCATTAAGGCGATTAACTCGAGAAAGTCGGGCTGTTATAAAATAATAAACAGCTTAACAACCGGTATATTTCCCGTACCGTTACTTTTCTTTATATAGGGGTTTTTTAAAGCCCTATCCCGATTAACAGGTTATATCCCCGAAACTTTAAAACCTTATTTAATATATCGTAAAACCCTTATAATTCTTTCCCAAGCCGTAACGAACGCCCATAAAAAGTCCGTTTTGTTTATTATTTTCGAAAACCTTCCATAATAACGTTTCCGGAACTAGGAACTAAACTTACGTTTCAGTACGGAAAGAATACCTACATTAAGCGGTTACCATACGTACGATAAATATAAGGGCAAGAAAACGATATAAATCTTGTTAATCAAGCTGGTTTATATAAATTCTTTAATTATATACATGTTATAACCGTCGATAATAAGGAGCCGTTATTTCCTAAACTTAAAATACTTCGTATAAAGGATAAATACGTTTCGTAATTATTTTAACTTAATATCGGTATTAATTTAGTTATATAAAGATGCGGTAAAGTATTAATTTTTATACGGTTAATTTTCCGTATCGGGAAACTATTATTACTATAAGTTAATACCGTTAAATATAATTAACGGAAGAAAAACGCACCCGTTTACGTTAATACAAGCTATAACCGATATCCACGTACGCTTAAAGGCATCCTTTAATAAAATAAAATTTTTAAAAGCTTTACCAAATACGAAAAAGCTTTTTCCTAAACTTTTTATTATTTCGAATTCGTTTAGGTTATATGTATTCCGGAAATATATTTACCGTACCTTTAATAACATTAAACGGTCGAATAGTACCTTACAAATAGCTTTAGTAATACCGTTTAAGCGCCGATAATAGATAACCCAACCTTTAAAAATTTTAACTTCGTAATAGCGTTAAAGAAATCGCGTTACCTATTGTTTTTTTAAGCGTTCGCGGCTACTAAATTTAATAAAAAATCGTTACGCATACATATGAAATCGAGCATATGGAAAAACGTATCTAAGCTGGCCCTGAGTAACGATCTATTTGGCTAAACGGTTTTTTAGGACGTCGGTTACCTTTTGGCGACTTTTATTATAGAGATTTGCTATTTGCGCAGTGAACCTTTTGCTATTTGCGCAGTGACCCACCTTCCAGCTGGCATACACCTGGCACACCTTCCAGTTCGTATCTAGTCTTCCCTCAGAGACCCCCTTATGCAAAACACTAGCAAAACACCCCCATTTTTAATTAATTTATTAAGGTGCACCTTTATTAAGAAGATTTATAATAAACTTCAGCTATATTATAATAATGCTTCCTAAAATAACGCGTTTTAAAACGTTTTAATACCTTTGTAACCTTATATAATAGTTAATTATTGTTAATTAGGTTAATCGTATTAGCTATAACCGAGTTGGGCACCTATACGCCTGGCTCTAGCTTAAAATAACTTATTACGTATTAAGGACGGTACGTAATAGTAACGAGTTTTTATTAACGGCATTTAAGGTCCAGGGCAGCCCTGGCGGTTAAGGTTATCGTTACCCTAAGTGCTGTAAATAACGTTACGGGCGCCGATAAGGTTAAAGATATTATTATTCCTTACGTACCATTTCGTCCGTTACCCTTTTTACGTTTACCGCGTTTACTGCGTTTATTACGGTAATATATAACCTTATTATTATGGCCTCGGCTTTATCCTTTCGTTACGGTTATTTGTAACTTCGTAAGTAATATAAATAACATATTATTTTAAGCATTACCCCGGGTTAAAGCCGTAATTACATTACGGCATACCCGTTACGAAAGTCGAGGCGTAATATTACTTTCGGATTCCTTTACGGACTTTTATTATAAGCGCTTACGGCGGAATAATTTATAAAAATTTTGGCATATATAAGATCGTCGGGTTTTTAGGCGGAAGGTTTCGGATAAGGTTATCGGGATATTATAAAGGTAGTTATACGTTTAAGTAACTTATAATTTACGGATAAATAAAAAAAGGGTTTCGTTAATTTATATATTATTAATTACGCTTTTAAAATAATAAAAACTATTTACTAAACTTCACCGTATATATTATTACTTATCGATATCGTTTGTTAATAAACTTTTAATATTAGGATTTTTAAACGTTAAATAAATATTATAATATATAATATAAGCGTATAGCATATTATATTACGCCTTAAAGGTATTTATATACGGCGGTAACGGTTAAGGTATAAAACTAACTTATATTAAAAATTATAATAACGCCCGGCGGTATTATTTTATTAAAAGATTAACAGCTTTTTTCGAATAATAAAATGTATTATCTTTTACTTATTTACGGCAGATAAAATTCCGGCGAAATTAAATAACATAATTAATAAGTATATAATAAAATTACGCTTTTTGCTTATCGATTATTTTTACGAAAGTTTTATTTATGGCAAAAAAATTACGGCATTTATTAAGTAAATAATATTTAATAAGGTTATAGTTAAATTTCGTAAAAGAATTTATTTGGGCCCCGTAATTAAAATATCGTAAAATAAAATAATTAATTTATTAATAACGAATAAAAAGTTATATATTTTTTAAATATTTAACGGTAGGTTATTAATTATTATCGAATTAATTTATTAAGCGTTATTAAATAACGTTAAAATCTTTTTCGGTACGTAAATATATTATATATTATTAATATAATAAATATTATTTACGGTTATAAAAAATAAAAAAAAGTAATATCTTTAAAGGATAAAGTTAATTATTACGTTTAGGATTATTTAAATACCGAAAGTTTTATTAGTTGTTATTTTTTAGGTCCTTATTAAGGTTTAAAAAGGCGTTTTTTTTGTTATTAATATTATAACCGTCCTTAAAAGGGTTATTATTGCCGTTATTTTCGATAAGGATTTTTTTTTTACTTTTCGTAATTACGGGAAATAACGTTTTGATTTATATAAAAAATATATATTTATTATTACGTATTTAATAACGTTATTATTATTACGCCCTTAAGCTTTTCGTTAAAATTAAAAAAAAATATTAAGGTATAAAATATTAAACTTTTTTAAAAAGAATATATATTATTAAAATAATTATTTAAATAACGCCTTTATTTTATTATGGATAACCCCGAACGTTATACTAAAAACGTTTTTATAATTCGTATAACTTATAATATT
Organism: Monosporascus ibericus; assembly: GCA_004154915.1. NCBI lineage: Eukaryota > Fungi > Ascomycota > Sordariomycetes > Xylariales > Monosporascus > Monosporascus ibericus. The sequence continues at coordinate 24,613 of QJNU01000594.1, forward strand.
TATAAACGGTATTTTATAACGATTAATTTTATATATATTATTTATGGTAATAATACGCTAAAAGTATCGTTATATCTTAATATACCATAAATACGTTTAAAACATACCGGTAATACGGTTAGGATTAACTTTTTCGTAAACGATTCGGTAAAAACGACCTTCGTTTTCGAACTTTTTAATAAACGTTTAAATTTTAATATAGTTATTTATTTTCCTTAATTTTATTTTAAGGATATAATTATTAACGTTTTTAACTTTTATAAAGATAAAAGGATATATAAACGTTATACGTAATAACGTTACGATAGCTTAAACCGTATTACCGATCTTATATTAACCTTTAATATAGCGCTTTTACTTTTCCGTAAAACGCCTATATATAAGATCGCTTACGTTATTACTTAAGGTTTTATTATTAAGCTAATTATAAATATAATTATATATATTTCGGAAAGGATTTAATTCGAAAACGAACTTTTAATCCGTTTTGGTTATAACCTTAATAAAGCTACGCTATATATAGCCGACCTTTTTCGTAGTTTATTTAGTTCGTTAATTAATGCTTTTACTTTTACGAAATACATTACGATTATAAAAAACGGTTATTCGGGTAGGTTTGCCGCAACGATAATTATTATATTAGTTCCCTTTAACGCTATATCCGTGGCGTTTCCTATGATGTTAAAGGTACTCGAATATGGGGTCCCAGGTCTTGGTAGGACGCCCGCCATATAGCCTTTTTTTTTAGGATTGGGGATTTTAGCCATGGCTGCCGAAGGTGTTATGGTGGTGGTGATGGTGTTGTTGTTGGTATGCGAAGCAATTTGAAAAAATCAAAGGATTGGGGGCTGCAATTGTAATTGCATACAGTTAAGATGACAGGTGGCAGCGCTGTGGCAGGTGGCTGACAGGTGTAAATTGTAAGTCACTGCGCAAATAGCAAAAGGTTCACTGCCCAAATAGCAAATCTCTTATTATATTCCTTCCGGGTTTATATGCCTTTAATTTTGCGGCGAAAATAAATGCGTTCGACCTAGTGTAACTTAGAGGCCGCTGGAATAAACCTTTTCTTTATAATTTCATTAATCGCCTTCGCAGTACGTAATTAAGCAGCGAATCCCATATTATTAACATCGCCTGAATCTAAGGATTAAGGAGGTATGTTTTGTTTTCTAGAAAGACGTTGTTTGACGGAGATATATATTGTTAATGTTGGGGTCAGTGCGTTGTGTGTCTCGAATTTTCGGTGGGGCGTGAAGGGGGTATTTGCCTTCCCTCAGCTCATCTTACCTCTACCTCGTGGAAAAGATTATTCAACGCACTGCAAATACTTGTCGACTTGACTCAGTGAAAGCTAACCGTCTGAACCCAAATATGAGAATAGAGTCCCTAATGCAAGGTTCCTGCGATAACTTTGTACGAATCGTACACTGCGAGCGCCTTTAAGAAGCGGAATATTGCCATGTAAGCTGATCTATGGGAGCCCACGATGCATAGATGGTCACGGCCTCCACTTGTAGACATGGCAGGGAAAGGGATTGTCTGTCCACGTGTCACGGCGAGGGCGTTTTCCGGTGCCGCAAGCGTCAGCCTCTTGCCTATACTTTCCATTTTGAATACGAAAGTAACTCTTTTCATTTTGAGTCTTATACCCGGTGCATTAAGACAATATATTCTCGTGTGTAAATACGTAGTAGTTACGTCGCTATCAGTAAAGCAGATATTGAAGCCTTTAAGTTTCCCCTTTTAATACTGAACTCCAATCCTCGCCCCGGAAGAATGCCTCCAACGGTGTTGTTTCAATCCCCAGCTCCACGGGGGTCTTGACTCTGGCATTTCCACCGGTGTATCCATACTCAGCAAAGAACTTGAGGAGGTCCACCATAGTACCTCGCATTTCTTCTGGCACGTAGCGCACGTACTCTTCTTCCGACACGTCTTTCACGGTGGCATTAACGCCTATTGTGCGACCCCATAGCGTCGCGTAGTCTAGTTTGGAGATGATTTCGCTAGCACCTAGGACATCTGTACCAGGTGGGTGGTGTAGAACCAGAGCGGCTACAAACGCGCCCGTGTCCTGAAGAGCTACCACCTCAGGATTTGCTTCATGCACTCCTGGACATTTCAGGCGAACATATGTGAATGTTCCATCTTGTTGCTTGTGCGGCCTAAACGCTGGGATGTCTTTCCATGTCTCCTGGTAGATACCCATTGTAACTGTACTCAACCGGTCGCGGAGCCCTGGGAGTTCTTTTCGTATGTAGTTCTCGACGGCGGCCTTCGAGTCGAATTCATAAGCATGGCTGTACTTCCCGCGACTGATCGTTTTCACTGCTGCCAATGTGGAGAAAACAAATTTCTCCAGGGTCGAAAGGACGTTTGGATCCGATGCTGCATTTGCGACATTGATGCCTTGAGCCAGTTCCAAATCAGACGCATATTCACCAATGGATCTCCCCGCGGCCGCGGCCTTCTGTTGCAAGGCTTCGTCTTCACTGACCCGGACAAAATTTGTCGCCCAATCAGTAACCGAAAAGATGGCATGAGCACCTCTAAAGGCTGCTCTCAGTGATTCGACATCGTCTTGGTCGCCTCTGACGATCTCGACCCCCTTTCCGGCCCACGCCTTGACTTTCTCCGAGTCGGGGTTGCGTGTAATGCCACGGATTCGCCAGTTACCATGCTTCGAGAATTGTTTGGCAACGGAACCACCCTAGGCTTATTATCAGCGTCGTGTTGATAAGCGACTGTGAAGTCAGATTATCCCTACGCACCTGGGTTCCGGTAATGCCCAGAACGGCGATTAACTTTTTCCCCATCATGGCACATTCAGCTTGTTGAGAAAACTGCCTAAGAAGCGGCGTCCAGAGGAACCAGAGACTACCTTTCTAGTATATATCGTTTCTAACTGATTCTAGCATTATCAATGCCCGCATGCACGGGGTTATAATACCTTGGCATGCGCAGGAACGGACCCTGACCAATTACGCGTCATTTGTCTTCGGATTCGATGGCTGGGCGAATCACAATAATACCGGCACGCCCGAATCGCCATGACCAGTCAGTATGGCCCCGGAGAGTTACGTGAGGTGAATCAGACGGCGACTTGTCGGTCCCTATGGTGCGATCCAAGCTACCCTCAAGGTGCATGATGACTGAAGACAAGACATGAGCTGATGCCTAATTACGCGCACAAGGAATATACCAATCGCTCCCGGTCATTTGCCTGCTTGTCCGTACTGAGATTATGCATCTGGCTGACGCTGTGCGATTATGCATACGGCTAACATTAGCTTCCAGAGTGGTCCCCAATATTACTTCCAGGAGGACTTAGCCGTTTGACCCGCGGATCCACTATCACTGTACCCAGAGCCATGGGTGGAAACCTCAAGGGTTTCATTCTCTATACACCCATCCCTTGGTACATCTGGCAAAGGGCATCCGTACTGACCGCTGTAACGTGCCGAAAACTGTGATGCCAAGGCTATGGCGGGTCACTATTAGATTTCACACAACCGACGCCCCCTTCCCAGCCCCCCTTCCCAAGCTGAAAGATACTGAAGCTAGAAGGACTAGATCTTGCTGACATGCGTCAGTCTCCCGTATCGAGACCTTATTTTCTGACCAATCGGGACCTTTCATTGTGACCAATCGGGACGTTTTATGGTCCGCCTTTCAATCTGGTCGAACTTGGAATCCAACGGCCTTACTGCGAGTTCTAGTCTGGCTCTGGGCCTTGGCGAATAGCGGGGTTAGTATATGGAAGGTTTTTTTTGGCGAAGTGGAATTGGGGGGGTAGCCACTGCACGAATGAGGGCTGCTGTCAGAGCTGAAGTGTCGAAAATGTGAGGCCTCACTGTGACGGTTAAGGGGTTTAACCAACTATTAAACCTAGTCGTACGGTTTATGTTGGCAGTAGTGTTGTGGGAAACTGAGCAATGGGGGAAACAATAGTTACGTCTGGTAATAACAGATTATTAAAGGTAATCTGGGTAATTAAGTTATATTATAAGTTGGTGATTTATTTAAGTTATGGTAATAACGAACGTATATATCCTTATTTTAACTTAAGGTATTTAAACGGCTTAAATCTTTTTGTTAATTAAGTTGCTCTAAGTTTTTTTGAACCTTTTCGTGGTTCGACTGGTTTAAGACCTTTAGGTTAATGAGGGCCGTTGAGCTTTTTGAGCTAGTTACGTAATATTTGAGCTTAGGTCGGGGCTGAAGTTTTGGAGGTTCGATTATATGTATTGCGGCCAAGATTTGCTAGGTTATAATACGATTTTTCTTTTTTAGGACATTTGCCCTTAAAAATTAATTTGTTTATTTATTGATTTTAGTAAGTAATTTTCCTTTTTTTATATTTATTATGTCGGGTCGAATTAAAAAACGTCGTTTTTGTTAACGTATTAACGTTTTAGTTTTTTTAAAACGTATCGATTGTTCTAGTTTTACCATATCGTCGAAGTTCTCTTGTTTTCGTTACAAATTTAAAAATAAGGCTAATAAGGCGTATTATAATTCTGGAAAGTATGTACGTTATATTAAATACGGGGGTTCCTATAATTTGTTTAGTTTTTTGGAATTTAAATATAATAAGTGTTATGACCTAGCGGTCTTGGCTGCAACACAAACGGTCAGGTCTTTCAAAGGTCAGCCCCGACCCAAGCCAATGGGTCACGTGACGGGCTCAAAGGCCTTAACATGCCAAGCTCCTTGAGCTCCTTAAGCCGCCATACGGGCTTAAAATGTTTAACGATCTTAAGGGTTAAAGCCGCTTAAGCACCTTAAGCCAAAATAAGGATATATACGTTCGTTATTACCATAGCTTAGACAAATCACCAGCTTATAATATAACTTAATTACTTAAATTATTGTTAATAATATGTTATTACTAAACGTAATTATTTTTTCCCTTATTAGTTAATTTCCTAGGATATTATTACTAATATAAACCGTATGACTAAGTTTAATAATTAATTAAACCCTTTAACTGTTATACGTTATAAGCTTTTATTTAATAATATTATTAAACTTTAAGTAATATTCTTAATATTATATTATCTAATAAGCCGCCCGTTTTTAAAAAGACCTTTTAAATCCCCGAAGATAATATTATGAATTTCGATAATAAAGAGATTTCACCTACTTTCTCCCAAGAAAAGGCCTTCCGCCGACTTAACTGGTTAATTAATACGGTTACGCAACTTATTAACGATAAGATCGAATTTACCAATACTTTTAAAGAAACCCGTAATTAATTAAAAGCTTAAAAAGTCGTATTAAAAAGATAAGCGAATATAAAATAATCCGATTAACCGGATTAACCAGCTTAACCCGCATAACCTATTTAAATAACCTGCGGCAAAAAGTCCGGAAGAAATTTAAAATTTATTAAGCTTACCTTTTTCGACGGAACCACCACCAAATTATAATAGTTCTTTACGGAATGCCGTACTTACTTTAAGTACTTCCTAATTAGATTTATAACGCCTATTTTTCGAATCCAGTTCGCCGTAAAACAGTTAACCGAAAATGTAACCATTTAATTTAAACCTACCTTTCGTAAATAAGTTATTAAACCTCCCTAATAAAAATCCGTAATGATTATTACTGTTTATAATAATTACGAAAAGTTTTAGGAAAAGTTAAAAAAGGTATTCGGAATAATAAACGAAAAGATTAAGGCTTAGAAAAATTCAAGAATTTAAAATAAAAAAGTTCGGCTTTTAAATACGGCAATTCCTTTATTTAATTAGCTTGGAAAATTAATTAGGGATAAAAAACATTAATAGTTATATTTTTCGACGGCCTAAAAAAGGGGATACAAAAACAACTATTTAAGGATAAACGCCTTAAAAAGTGAATAAATTACATCGCTATAACAATCAGAATTAAGGATTAACGGTATACCTAAAGGATTTCATACTTTAAGGATAAACAAAATGATAAGCCAAGGTACCTCCTTAATATTAACATACCATAAGGAACTAACATATCCCATAAAACGGAACCAGGACTTATAAAGTTAGGCGTAATATAATAACGTAACCCGCGTATCATTAAGTACTTTAATTATAACAAAATAAAAGATAAGGCCTTTTCATATAAGGCACCTAAAAAGTTACGATAAAATACCTGGATACCGGTTCTTTAAGAACGGTTACGAAATAACCAAGGAAACGATAATAAATTAATTAATATAATTAAAATTAAAAATAACCATAATCCCCTTAAAGAAATATAACAGGGATTACAAACGCGAAAATGCTATCCCAAGCAACTATTTAGTAATAGCGAGCCTTCATTACAGGACTTGTAATAACTTAATGGCTAAAGGAACACGACGGATAAAAAAAGCTCTTAAATGATAAATTACTTTGCCGCTTCTAGAAGAAACGGCGATAGCGATACGAACAGCTAAAATTAAATACATAAATTAAGGAGTACCAAGGCTAGGACGAAAACCTGTTATCAAAATAGCCAAACCGGTACGGAAAGCTTTATATTATTTAATACAAACGCACCCATTGATTTAAATATATAGAAGGAAAACGATATATCGAAAAGCGATTTATACGAATATATAACCAGGGATTCGACTTCCATAGTTAAATCGGAAAAGATCCTAGGGAATAACGATAGTACAGATACTTAAAAGTATTCGCCTTAGAAGATACAATCAACATTATCACGGTAATGACAAGTTGGTCCGAAGGAAAAAGCTGCTTTAACGAAGACCTTATATGTTATTTCGGATAATACGATCATAAAACAAAAAAAGAATGCATTTATTAAATAATTATAAAGGCATTACTGGAAGTAATTAATAACTTAAACTTCCGTTTAACCTTTATAAATAACCCCAAAAAGCGACAAAAAAGAGGAAAACGAAAATATAAGGTAATACGACGCCCAGTTCCAAATATAATAGGAGGGATAAAAAGCTTACGAACCAGAATATATCAGCAAAAAAAACTTGTAACTATAAATTCTCTTACTTCGGGTTACTCTACGCCGGCAGAAGGGATAATTAAAGCATTTATAAGCCTTTAACATACAAAATCAAAAGCTCATTAAGGCGTTAAAAAACGAATTAAAAAACGAACGCCACCTATAAAAAAGCCGCAGGATGGTAAAACTAAAAAAAGCCAGCAAAAACTTCCCAAAAGGGCTTTAAATACGACGATAAAAATAAAAAACGACCTTATTACCTTATAAATACGAATTAAAACATACTAGTTTACCGCATTTATGGATTACGGAATAACAAAAGGTAATTATATTACGCTAAATATGGTTAACCGATTTCGATTACCATAAAAGGAAAAGATAAAACCCTATATCGTCGAGAACGCAGAAAGTTAGGTATTTATTTATGTTAACAGAAAAGTTAACCGCGAGATTAATTACCTCGAAATTTTCGTTAACGGACGAAACCAAAAAACAAATTTCGATATCGTTCCGATAAAGAATTACGATATAATTTTCGGAAAACCATAACTATACCAGGATAACCCCTTAATTAATTAAATAACTAGCCAGGTAAAGTTCGTTTTACATCTACTCGTCAAGAAAAGGCAAAATACGAAAAAATCTCAACACTCGATCGAAAATGGCGATAAATGAAGGCATAAAAACATGATAAAAACCTTACCACCCATAGAAATAAAATACAAAAAAAGAACAAAAGCACCATAAAGAGATACGACGCATTATCGTTACTATCAAAACAAAGCTGCAAAAAACAAACGATTACCTACAGGATTAACCCCTGAAGCTAGAAACCATAGCTAATATACCTTTATAATACTATAGATATAAACAACTATTTCGAAAGGAATTCGAAACGAAATTATAAAAACATACCGAATAAAATTACGAAATAATTCTTAAAGAAGAAACATCGACCAGACTCTATCCAATTTATAACCTTAATAAAACAAAGTTATAGGCATTACGCAAATACCTTAAAAACAAACTTAAAAAAGGTTATATACGATATTCCAGTTTATCAGCCAGATACCGTATATTCTTCGTACTAAAGAGAAACGGAAAGTTACGTTTAGTTATCGATAATAAGTAATTAAACGATATCACGATTAAAAATAGAACACCGTTACCCTTAAATAACGAAAAAAAGATCGCTTTTACGAAACCAATTAATTTATAAACCTAAATCTTAGAAAAGGATATAATTAAATCCGCATTAAATTAAGATACGAATAAAAGATAACTTTTAAAACGAAATACGGATTTTTCGAATACCTTGTTATACCTTTCGGATCTACGAATATACTAGCAACCTTTTAACGGATAATTAACTATATATTTAAAAAATACTTAAATATCTGCGTTAGTTATTTAACGATATTCTTGTTTATTCAAAAAATAAAAAGGAATATATAGGATATGTTTATACAGTTCTCCAAGCCTTACAGGATGCCAACCTTTTAGTTAACACGGAAAAAAGCCAATTCCATACGCAAAAAGTGAGATTTTTAAAATATATTATTACTTTAGGATGCATTAAAATGGACCTTAAGAAAATCGTTACAGTATAAGAATAAAAAACGCGTATTATAATTAAGAAAATACAAGACTTTTTCGGATTTTTTAATTACTATAGGAAATTTATTCGGAATTTTAATAAAATAACTATACTATTATTAAGCTTAATACAAAAAGGAAACAAATTCCTTTAAATAATAAAAATAAAAACCGGGTTTTAAAAGATTAAAAATGCGATTATTAATAAGCCAGTATTAATTATATGCGACCTAAGCCGCTTAATTAAGCTTAAAACCGACGTTTCGGATTATGAGTTAAACGTAATAATAAAGTACCGCGACGATTAAGGTAACTTATATTTTAACGCTTTTTATTTTTATAACTTAAAAAAAGCAAAGTTAAATTACGGTATGTTTAATAAAAGATTTATAACTATTATTAAGGCCTTCCGAAAACATAGGTATTACCTTAAAAAAAACCTTTACCAGGTTAAGGTATATACCGATTACAAAAGCCTTGCCCGCTTTATTACCACCAAAGAACTTATAGAACGATAATTACGTTATGCAGAAAATTAATAAAATATGACTTTATTATTATCCTCCAAAAGGGATTAAAAACGGTAAAGCAAACGTACTCAGCCGAAGGCCAGACCATAAAGTAAAAGTAACTAAAGTTAATTATCAGATTTTCGACATTATACCAAAGCGATACCTATAACCATGATAAATAATAACGATTAAAGCAATACCCCCTATCTTATACCAGAAGATTGAAGAATATAATAACAACCTACCTAAAAACCAAAAAATGAAAAAAATATAAATCCTAGAAAGATATCAGGAAATATTAGTACGAAATATATACGAATACCAATTATACGGACACCTAGGGATTTACAAAACCCTAAAACGATTATAACGCCCCTATCATTTCTTTAAAAAAAATCAATAATAAAGAAAATACGATAATAATAACATATTTACAATAAGGCGAAAACTCGACGACACAAGCCAGACGGAAAACTATAGCTATTACCAATCGTAAAATAACCATAAAATTTTATTACTTTCGACTTTATTACTAAACTCCCACTTTTAAAAAACCCAGTTACGGGCATACATTACGATAATATTTTCGGAATCGTAAACCGATTTACAAAATTTTCTTATTTCTTATTATATAACGAAAATACAAACGCAAAATAAATAACCTATATCTTTTTAAAATATATCTTAAAACTACATGAATTATTAGCGGAAATCATTTTAAACAAAAAAACGAGATTTACTTCGAAATTTTAATAAAAACTTATAACGTAATTAAGCTTAAATCAGAAGTTATCCAAGGTTTTTAAATCCTCAACAAACGGATAAATAAAAAAACCAACTAAATATTAAAAACTTACTTACGATATTATATTAATTACGAATAAAATAATTAAGTCCAAAAACTACCTATTACGTAATTAACCTATAACGCTAATTATTACGAAAGCATTAGAATAATTTTAATAAATGTTAACTTTAATTTTATACTAAAAGTTTATAAAGATATACGCGAAGGCCTTATTAACGTTAAAGCAGTCCTTGCATTAAATAAATTGAAAGATTATACGTAAAAATAAAAATAAAACTTAAATTCGTACATAATTAAATAAAAACGTACTATAACCAGAAAAGATTAAAAAGATTAACCTTTTAAAAGAGGAAGATAATTTACCTAATTACTAAAAATATCCAAATTAAATAGCCAAACAAAAGACTTAACTTTAAATATATCGGCCCATACAAAATCATAAAGGAAGTTTTAAAAAGTAACTACCAATTAAAATTATTACTGAAAGTTAGACTTTACCTAATCTTTTACCTTTTTTTAACTTAAGTAAGCAACGAACATTATTAAAATTAATATAAAATACGAAAGAAACAAAAGTAAAAAAAGACGTACCGACATACGAAACAAAAAGGACTTTAAACATACGTAAAGAAATGGACTTGCCGAGTACCTAATTAAATGGAAAAAATACCCAGATTTCAAAAATACCTAGGAACCCGCCAAAAACCTCATAAACGCCTAACGCCTATTAAGGAACTTTTACTAGTAACGACGGACGCGCCCTAATCAACAATCGATTAATTAATAAGCTTAAACTAATTAACCGGATTTACGACCTGGCCCGACATAACCGCAACGACCGCCGTCTCGAATTATTTTTATTCCTTTTTTAAACGTTTAAATATTTTTATAGCTTTCGCACCTTTTATACCTCGACTAAACCTCTCAATACCTCGGCGACGAAAAAACCGTCTTTATTTTTACAAACGATCAAGTTTATTAATAACGGCCCGTAACGTTTTTCGAACCTACTTTTCTTTACGTTTTAAACGATCCTTTTTATTTGGAAATTTTTAATACTCCATTTCCGGAGGCCTAAAAACATCACAAAAGTTACCATAACGAACGTATCGTACGTATTTTACGGAACCACGAGCGATCTTATAATCCACACCTTCCTTTTCGTAACGGAAACAAAAAGGTATATTAAAGCCAAAACGTTTAATACGTTTTAAAACAACGAAAGCGTTAATAGGCTGGCGAAAACGACGTTTTTTAATTCGACCCGACATAATAAATATAAAAAAGGGAAAGTTACTCACCAAATGTTAATAAATAAATAAATTAATCTTTAAGGGCAAAGATTCTAAAAAGGAGAAATCGTATTATAACTTAACGGTTTTGGCTGCAACACAAACGGTCAGGTCTTTCAAAGGTCAGCCCCGACCTAAGCTAATGGGTTACGTAACGGGCTTAAAGGCCTTGATATGCCAAGCTTCTTAAGCTCCTTAAGCCGCCATACGGGCTTAAAAGGCTTAACGATCTCAAGGGTTTAAGCCGCTTAAGTACCTTAAGCCAAGATAAGGATATATACGTTCGTTATTCCCATAGCTTAGACAAATCACCAGCTTGTAATACAACTTAGTTACCCAGATTACCTTTAACAATCTATTATTACCAGACGTAACTATTATTTCCCCTATTGCTCAGTTTCCCACGATACTACTGCCAACATAAACCGTACGACTAGGTTTAATAGTTGGTTAAACCCCTTAGCCGTCACAATAAGTTTATCGCAGAAAAGGGTCGATTAAAGTTGGGAAAGCGGATAGTTAAGAAAGAGTTACTTAAGTTGCACTAATATTTATCCGAATTGTTTAGTCGTTTAGCTTGTTTGCGTAAACAGAAAAAACTTTTCGTTTTTATGGCGTTACGATGTTCCGTCGTAGGGTTTAAGGTGCGGAAGTTATAAAGGAGTTTAATCGTTTAAAAAAGAAGTAAGAATAATTAAAGGCGGCGGTTGCCGCGGTTACGTTAGGCCAGGTCGTAAATCCGGTCGACTAGTTTAAACTTATTAATTGGTCGATTATTAATTAGGGCGCGTCCATTGTTATTAATGAAAGGTTGTTAATAGGCCTTAGGCGTTTATAAGGTTTTTGGCCGGTTTTTAGGTATTTTCGGAATTTGGGTAGTTTTTCTATTTAACCAGGTATTAGGTGAATTCTTTTTTTTTTTTTTTTGCGTATGTTTAAAACCTTTTTTGCTTTGTATGTCGGTGTATTTTTTGCTGCCTTTTTTTGGTATTTTGTATTAACTTTAATAATGTTTGTTATTAACTTAAGCAAAAAAAAGAAAAAAACTGAATAAAGTTTGATTTTAGGTAGTAATTTTAATTGGTAATTATTTTCTGAGATTCTTTTAATAATTTTATATAGGCCGATATACTTAAAGTCGAGTTTTTTGTTAGGTTGTTTGGCTTAGATGTTTTTGGTAACTAGGTCAACTATTTTTCCTTTCCGGAAAATTGGTTCTTTTAATTGTTTTTGGTTATAGTACTTTTTTATCTGGTTAGGTACGAATTTAAGTTTTGTTTTTATTTCCGTATGTAATTATTTAAGTTGTTTTAATATAAGAATTGTTTTAATATTAACTGGTTTGTTGCGTATATTTTTTGTAAATCTTTAGTATAAATTTAAAATTGCCGTTAACTGGAGCTGTTTTAATGTTTTTATGGTAGTTGGTATTATAGGTTAACTGGGCGATAGGTAACATTTGGACCTAATTATTTTACTTGTGGTTGATATAGTATCGTAAGTCGGTTTTTAATGTTTGGTTAAATTTTTTATTTTATCCGTTTATTTAAGGTTTGAACGTACTGGATAGTTTATAATTTAGGCCTAGTTATGCTATAAGTTCTTGCCAGAATTTCGAAGTAAATGTTACTCCTTTGTTTAAAATAAATTTTGTTAGTAATTTGTATATTCTTAAGATATGTTTTAAAGAGATATAGGTTATTTGTTTCGTATTTATGTTCTTATTATATGGCAAAAAGTAAGAAGATTTTGTAAATCGGTTAACGATTATAAAAGTATTATTGTAATATATACCCGTAACTCGGTTTTTTAAAAATGGAAGCTTCATGATAAAATCGAAAGTTATTAAATCTTATGGTCATTTCGGAATTAAAAGTGGTTATAATTCTCCGTATGGTTTGCGTCGTCGAGTCTTTACCTTATTGCATATATAATATTATTATGGTATTTTCTTAATTATTAATTTTATTTTAAGGAAATAATAAGTACGTTATATTCGTTTTAAGGTTTTATGGATCCTTAGCTGTTTATATAACTAATATTCGTATATATTTTGTATTCATGTTTCCTAATTTCTTTTAAAAGTTTATGTTTTTTTTTTTTGGTCCCTAAGTAAATTATCGTTATATTTCTGGATTTTCTGGCATACGTTAAGGGGTGGTATTTTAATTGTTATTATTTATCGTGGTTATTGGTATCTTTTTAGTATGGTATCGAAGATCTAATAGTTAACTTTAATTATTTCTTTTTCGAAGTCTTGGTTTTAATTAAGTACGTTTACTTTATTGTTTTTTAATTTGTTTTGGTATATAATAACGAAGTCGTATTTTGCTAGTTTTTCAACGTCACGTAATTATCGTTTTATAAGTCTTTTGGTGGTGGTAAAGTAAGTAAGGTTTTTATAGTTGGTATATACGTTAGTTTGATAAAGGGTTTTTTAAGGTAATATTTGAAATTTTGCAAAGTTTTAACAATAGTTATAAATTTCTTATCGGGAATATCGTAATTTAATTATGCTTTCTTTAATTTATAAAATTAGAAGGCGATAAGATGTATGTTACCCTAATTATTACGGTATCCGGTTATTGCGTTTAAACCGTAATCCGAAGCGTTAGTTTTAAGTTTAATTAAACAGCTTAAGTTGTACATAATTAATACTAATTCGTTAATAAATACGTCTTTGATTTTTTAAAAGGTTGTTTTTATTTTTATCGTTTAAAAAGATTTGTTCCCTTTCCTTATTAAGTTAACTAATAATGTAGTTATTTTGTTAAAATTATGAATGAATTTTGTGTAATAGTTAGCAAATCCGAAAAAGTTTTATATTTTTTAATTATAGCAGGTGTTTTTTTATTTTTGTACTATGGCAATCTTTTTAGGGTTTATTTTAATATATTTTAAGGTAATAATATATCTTAAAACCTTTATTTTTTGCGTATAGAATTAGCTTTCTTTTATGTTGATAAGTAGGTTAACGTTTTGTAGGGCTTAAAGAACTATATAAACGTATTTTATAGGTTCCTTTTTGTTTTTTAAGTAAATGAGAATGTCGTCGAGATAACAAATAACGAAAATGTTTAACTATTCCTTAAGTATATAATTAATTATTTACTGAAATGTTACTAGTATGTTTGTAAATTCGAAAGGTATGACGTGGTATTCGAAAAATTCGCATTTCGTTTTAAATGTTGTTTTTTATTTATTCCCTGGTTTAATACGCATTTGATTATATCCCTTTTTAAGATTTAAGTTTGTAAATTAATTTGTTTTATGAAAACGATTTTTTATTTTGTTAATTAAGGGTAACGGTATTTTGTTTTTAACCGTAATATCGTTTAGTCGTTTATAGTTAATAATTAAATGTAATTTTCCGTTTTTTCTTAATACGAAAAATATAAGGTATTCGGTTAATAAATTGCAACCTCGTATGTAATTCTTCCGAAGCTTGTTTTTAAGGTATTTACGTAATGCCTATAGTTCTGTTTCGTTAAGGTTATAAAATAGATAAAATCTGGTCGATATCCCGTTTTTAAGGATTATTTTATAGTTTTATTCGTTATTCTTTGTTAATTTTATTTCGAGTTTTTTTCGAAATAATTGTTTATATCTGTAATACTATAAAGGTACGTTGGTTATGATCTTTGGTTTCAAGGGCTGGTGCTGTAAGTAATCGTCTATTTTTTGCAGCTTTATTTTAATAATAATGATGATATGTCGTATTCTTTTGTAATGCTCTTTTTTTTTTACATCTTGTTCCTGTAAGTGGTAAGGTTTTTATTATGTTTTTATACCTATATTCGTTATTATTTTCAATCGAATGTTAAGATCTTTTTATGTTTTACCTTTTTTTATTATATAGATATCAAATAAACTTTACTTAATTCATTGTTTAATCGATTAAAGGGTTATACTGGTATATCTATGGTTTTCCGAACCTTATATCGTAATTTTTATCCCAACGATATTAAAGTTTGTTATTTGGTTTTATCCGTTAACGAAGATTTCGAAATAATTAATTTTGCCGTTGGTTTTTCCGTTATCGGAAGTGAATGCTTAACTTTTTGCGTTTTCGGTAATATAAAGCTTTATTTTTCTTTTATACTAATCGAAGTCGGTTAATTATATTTGGTGTAATATAATTGCCTTTTTTTATTTCGTAATTTATAAATACGGTAAATTAATATGTTCTAATTCTTACTTATAAGGTAATAAAATTGTTTTTAGTTCTTATCGTTACGTTTAAAGCCCTTTTTAAAAAGCTTTTACTAGTTTTTTTAGGTTTTATTATCCTGCGACTTTGTTATAGGTGGCGTCCGTTTTTTAATTCGTTTTTTAACGCCTTGATGCGTTTTTGATTCTATACGTTAAAGGCTTGCAATTACCTTAATTGTCCTTCTTATTGGCGTAAAGTAATCTCAAGTAAAGGAATTAACGTTTGGGAATCTGTTTTACGGATATAATTTGGTTTAAGGGCTTTTTATCCTTTTTGTCGTATTTGGAATTAGGTATTATATTGCCTTATGTTTTTATTTCTTTTTCTTTATTTCGTTTTTGTTTTTTTACTGTTTATTTAGATCGTTTATAAAGTTTAATCGGAAGTTTAAGTTGTTAACTATTTTTAAGGATACCTTTATGATAGTTTACTAACCTTATTTTTCTTTTATTTTATGGTTATACCATCCGAAATGGTACATAAAGTTTCCCTCGTGATAGGTTTTTTTTTGGGTTAACCTGTTGCTGCTTTAATGATGTTAACGGCATCTTTTAAGGTGTATGTTTTTAAATATTTATATTATCGTTAATCTTCAGGATCCTCTTTATTAATTGTAGCAGTGGAATTCTTAATTATATATTTACGTAAGTCGTTTTCTTAATATATTGCCGTTCTTTTACGTATTTAAGGTAATGGGCGCGTTTGTACTGGATGCTATAAAATTTCCCATATTAATCCGGTTGTCCTGGTAGTAGGTTTTCGTTTCATTTTTGGTACTTTTTAATTTATGCGTTTAATTCTAATTATTTGTACCGCTATCGCCGTTTGTTTTGCGATCGGGAAAATAACTTATTCCTTATAAGCTTTCTTTTATCCGTCGTATTTCTTTAGCTATTAAATTACTATAAGTCCTATAATAAGGGTTCGTTGTTTTTACATAATTACTTAAGATAGTTTTTTTACTTTTTATAGTTCTTATTATATTTCCTTCAGAGAATTATACTTATTCTTAATGTTAATTATATTAATTAATTTATTATCATTCCCTTCGTTATTTCGGCGGTATTTTTAAAAAACCGGTATTTAGGTATTTCGCTGGAACGTTTTAGATACTTTAAATTAAAAGGCCTTATGTCCCATCTTATTATAATTAAAACATTTAATGGTATGCGGGTTACATTGTTAAATTGCGCCTAGTTTTATAAGTTTTTGTTCCGTTTTATAAGACATATTAATTTTTCGTAACCTATTGGTATTAAGGGGGTACTCTGGTTTATTATTTTGCTAACCTTTAAAATATTAAATCCTTTAAGTGTATTATTAGTTATCGATTTTGATTATTATGTCGAAATAATCTCTCAACTTTTTAGGCCGTTTATTTTTAAATAGCTTTCTCTGTATTATTTTCTTTGAGGCCGTTAAAAATATAATTATTTATGCTTTTTATCGTTAATTAATTTTCGAAACTAGGTAAATAAAGAAGTTGCCGTATTCGAAGGTTAATTTCTTTTTGCTTTAAATCTTTAATTTTTTTTTAACTTTAGCTTTTTTTATTTATTATTCCGAATGTCTTCCTTAACTTTTTCTCAAACCTTTTATAATCGTTATAAATATTCGTAATTCTTACGGACTTTTATTAAGGGGGTTTGGTAACTCACTTACGAAAGGTAAGTTTAAATCGAATAACCGCGTTTCTGGTTAATTATTTTATAACGAATTAAATTCGAAAGGTAAACGTTGCCAGTTTGATTAAGTAATACTTAAAGTAAATACGATATTTCGCAAAAAGTTATTATAACTTAATAATGGTTCCGTTAAAAGCGGTAGGTTCAATAAATTTTAAAATTTCTCCGGCCCTTTTACCCGAAGCTATTTGGATAAATTATACAGGTTAAGCTGGTTAATCCGACTAATCGGGCTGCTTTATGTTCGCTTGTTCTTTTAGTTCGACTTTTTAAGTTTTTAATTAGTTTCGTGTTCCCTTGTAAGTGTTAGTAAGTTCGATTTTATCGTTAATAAATTGCGTAACCGCGATAGTTAGCTCATTAAATTAGCGTTAGGCTTTTTCTTAAAAGAGATTAAATCGAACTTCTTTATTATCGCAATTTATGGTATCATTTTCGGGAATTTTAAAAAGATTTTAAGGATAGGTTATTTGCTAGACGACATAATATCGGGGATATTACTTAAAGTTTAATAATATTACTAAATAAAAGTTTGTACCGTACAACGGCTAAAAGGTTTAATTAATTATTAAACTTAATCGTACGTTTTATGTCAATAACAATATCGTGGGAAATTGAATAATAAAGGAAATAATAATTACGTTTAATAATAACAGATTATTAAAATTAATTTAGGTAATTGAGTTATATTATAAGCTGGTAATTTATTTAAGTTATAATAATAACGAACGTATATATCCTTATTTTAGCTTCAGGTACTTAAGCGGTTTAAACCTTTTTGATAGTTCAGTTCCTTTAAGTCCTTTTAAGCCCTTTCGTAGCTCTATTGGCTTAAGATCCTTAGGCTAATGAGGGCCGTTAAGCTCTTTGAGCTGGTCACGTGACATTTGAGCTTAGGTCGGGGCTGAAATCTTGGAAGTCCGACTGTGTGTATTGCGGCCAAGACTTGCTAGGTCATAACATTCACACTGTCGGGAGATAGCAAGGCAGCGTAGTTAAAAACAGCTACTAGCACAGGAGGTGGGGCTACTAGAAAGCTACTAAAAGTTACTGTTATTATTAAGGTATTTAACTTCGGTGTCATATGAGTTTTAATTGCAGTTGATATATTGGAAAGGTGTTTTTATTAATATTACTATTAAAGCTCTGTTCGTAAATCGCGAATATTAACAGTTTATAAGTTTATAAAGATTAAAATATATTAATTAAGTATTACCACCTAGAGATTTTAAAACTGCGAACGATTAAAATGAGAGAAATATTTAAGCCGCAGTAGAGCGACGTAATTTACTAGTAAAAACGAAGAGCAGTTATAAATAGTTAGATTTTAGTATAAAGTAGTAGTTAATAATAGATAATATCAATTCAACACTATTAATACGAAATTTCACTGCTTCTTTTATAATTTAAAAGTTTATTCGTTTATACTATAACCTAATTATTTTAGTTCCGTCTCTTTATTAGTTATTTGTACAACATTCTTAGTTTAAATATTAATTAAAATCTTACGGGATTGTTATTATTAATATAAATTATATATTTAGCTTTAATAAGACATTAATTACCTGCACTCGTACAATTTACAACTCTGTATTTAATAATACTATTAAACTTTAACTGCTATATTTTAACGTTATATCTGTTAAGAAACAATTTAAAATATTTGTTGATCAAATAGTTGAGAAAGGTAGTAATGCCGATAAATACAAAAAGCTTTTAACGATAGCAATGAAAGGTTCTTTAACAACTAAATTAGAAAAAAGGTTTTTTTAATTGTAATAGGAAAAGATTTGTGAATCTTTTAAAACTCGAAACTAACAATTTACAAGATAAGAAATACAAGTAACTTAAGCGATATACACCGTTTAAAAGGTTATAGTAATTAGGTAAGCAGAGGGCTCTGGACGACAGCAAGCTTAGTTAAATTAGCTAATATAAAGGAAAAAGCTGGCAGAACCTTTTAAATTATTTTCACCTGAGGTTTTATATAGAATACACCTTATATTTCGAATCTTTAACTTAATACTTAGTTGATTGAACCTTTTGCGAGTTACTAGAGAGAAAAAGGTAATAAGGTTAACTTTAAAATAGGAAGACCTACTGGTGAAATAATGTCATGGATTAAGCCCGCGTTTCGAGAATATGTTACAATATTATTAACAAAGTTATTAAAATAATTTAATACGGATATATTAATTACAACACCGAGAAGAAAGTTTTCGAAAACAAAGTTTAATAAAGCCAGCTTAAAAAAACAATGATTAAGTTGTATTTAACGATTGAGTATATAAACAACTTGTTTGAAATTATAGGAATACCCTATTCGAACTTATTTCAAATTAAATATAAGATTAAAAGGTATATGTACATGGAATTTTAAACGGTCTAGTAAATAAGCGCTAAAAGAAAATCTTTAAAATGAATACGGTTATTATTTAAATTTAATTTTATATTATAAAGAGATATTATTAAAAATTGGTTTACCGGAGGTTTAAAAGGACTTAATAACGAAAACGTAATATATAAAGCCTATCTTAATTATTTTGCATAAAGCAAATGCGACGAAAGAAAAGAAAAGGAAAAGAAAAAGATTAGAAGGGCTATATCAGCGTATAGACAAGTCTAAGCCGCGAACGTATCGGCGAGTCAACGGCTTATTAACTTTATTAACCTTACTGATATTATAAAAAAAGGGTAAATACGAGGTTGATATCGAGTATTTTAAATAACTTTAAAATGTTTATGAAATCCATAGAGCATTATACTTACGAGAAAAAAGGTTTACATAGAAAGTAAATTAACACTTATAAAATTACAGCTTTTATATGTTCAGTTAAATAATATTTTATTCGAGATACGGAAGCTTTAAAGTACGGAATAAATAATTTTAATTTTCAGCTTAAAATTAAAATAATAACTAAAACTTAAGTTAAACGGCTATATTAAAAATAAGAGTTTCATAAACCGCGGGAATAATCATAACTGGGGAGAAAACAGTGATTATGAATATTAATGAACCGAAATTTGGTAAATAATATAAGAATAAAAAGCGTTGGTTATAAACAGGAGTACCTTAAAAAGGGTAAGTACGTTAATAAAAATCAATCATTAATTAAAAAGACGCGAGAAATATAAATTAATTTTTATATTCGGCAGTGCTTTTAAGGGTACGACGTAAGTTTAGGGTTATTTTAAGCAAATGTTATTAATCCGAACTTACATTTTAAAAAGAGTTATGACGTTATAGGTTAGAAAAGAGACCTTATTATTATTACGATTCAAAAGACGATTTATAAGACAACTAAGATATTAAAAAAGATGGTAATTGTGGTAATAGTTGATATATGAATTAAAAAATAAATATAAAAGAGTCGCAAGTAAATAGCAATACTATAATTACCAAAGGTCCAAAAGAGACGGGAAGTAATGTTTCGTCTTTTTCCGGATATTTAGATTATAAAAATGTATTGAATATATCTTTTACGGAAACTGTTCCCTACTAATACTATATAAAATATCCTGTATATTTCGAAACGGTGAAAACGCCTGTTTAAAGTTTTATATATCTCTTTTCGGACAGAGAATAAAAGGCTTCGCCATAATACCATAAATTAACCGCTAACTAAGACCTATATACGATCTTTTAAAACTTAATAACCGCGTTTATTTATTTTCTTAAATACAGGTAAGAATAGTAGTATATCAAGAAACGAATTACGCGGATATATAATTAAAGATTCGAATTCCGTAATAAGACCATGAAGAATTTTAAGGATTAAAAATGGTATAAAAAGTGCGAAAGTATACGTTGTAGGATACTATTAACGTTATTATAATAAAGGCAAGTTAACTTGAAGGAAAAAGCTGCCGTAACGGAAACCTTATATGCTATTCCGAATGGTACGATTATAACATAAAGGACAAATAGAGTTACCAAAGGGTTATAAAAGCATTTTGAGAAGTAACTAACAATTTAAATTTCTGATTAATTTTTACAAATAACATAGAGAACGGACAAAATATCCGCGAAGAGATCCGGGAACGAGACAAAGATATAAGGTAATATAACGTTAAGTTTTAAGCATAATAAGGGGTGCAAAAAGGTTCCGACCTAGAATATGTTAATACACAAGATTTCTAAATATAAATCGTTTTATTTAAAGGCCAGCTACGCCGATAAGAATAATAACTAAAGCAACTATAAGTTCTTAACTAATAGAACTAGGGAGGCATTAAGGCCTTGAAGGAGGATTTAAAAGGCGAATACAACCTATAAAAAAGCCGTAGGATAGTAAAACCTGAAAACGCTAGCAGGAACTTCTTAAAAGAGATTAAAACGTAACTATAAAAGCTAAGAATGACCTTATTACCTTATAAATACGAATGATATTATATTATTTATTATTTTTATAGATTACGGAATAATAAAAGGTGATTATATTATACAGGCTATAGTTAAGTAATTTAGGTTACTACAAAAAATATTAATGGCACCTTATGTCGCCGAAAACATAAAAAGTTGAGGATTATCTTACGATAACGAAAGGTAAACCAGCATAGTTAATTACCTCGAGACTTTCGTTAAAAACGAAATTAAATAACAAACTTTAATATCGTTCTGATAAGAAATTACCTTATAGTGTTCGAAAACCTATGGTTATATTCATATAACCTTGTAAACGATAAAGTAATTAATAAGGTAAAGTTTATTTTATATCCTTTCGTTAAAAAGCTGCAAAATACGAAAAGATTTATATTTTAAATCGAAAATGACGTCAAGTAGAAATATAAGACAACACTAAATACATTATTATTTATACAAGTAAAATAAAACCAAAAGTAAAGTTATTATAAAGAAATACGACGTATTACTATTATTATTATTATTATTATTATTATTATTATTATTATTATTATTATTATTATTATTATTATTATTATTATTATTATTATTATTATTATTATTATTATTA
>QJNU01000595.1:0-46225 GCA_004154915.1 Monosporascus ibericus
CCCCACAACTTGCCCCCCTTATCTATAAGACGGGGATCTCTTAGACAGGTGTATGACCATCATCTTCATCAAGAGATATCATTCCACGTTTTAATTCTATGCAGGAATTGGGGAGACACCTCCAGTTTCCTAGGGTCAAACGGTCTGCACGTTGTAGATACCGGATACAGATATACTCGATATCCGTCTGCAGCCTATCAGCATTGCCATCGCCTCTCTCGCCCCTGTCTCGGTAGCATCGTATAGGTATTGTGATATCCGAGGTTCAGAGCAAGCCGGTAGCTCCCATATAACGTTTCGTGGGCGGTCTCCGTTCGTCGACGTCCATTAAGATAAATCCTTCTTAGGTGCAGATCTTTTTCAATACTGGAACCGGCGAGTTCGCGGCCGCTCGCCCAGACTTTGAAAGTTATAAACGCACTCTCTATCGCTTTTAGCCTTACTGTGGTTTCAGGTCACGACCCCGACGTCGTGCGATATCATCGTCCTACCTATAAGTTTTACCATCAAGCGCATCCAACTTTCTAGTTCTCTAGCAAGTATGGAGGCTGCTGCAGTTGATAGTGAGGGACTTGTTATCCCGGTATGCACATATTCGGCGTAGTATGCCTGCCAAATGACTGACTGCGAATAGCTGATTGACTTCTCCACGTTCTTGAACGGGAACACTGAGCAACGAAAAGAAACAGCGAAAGCAATTCTCCATGGTTTTCAGACTGCGGGTTTCATCTACCTGAAGGGCTTGCCTATCACGGCCCAGTTCCGCAAGCACGTCTTCGAGACGTCGGTCAAGTACTTCAAACTCCCCACGGAGACTAAAATGTCCCATGGCTGGACAACCCCTGAAGCAAACCGAGGTTACTCGGCCCTTGGACGGGAGAAGACCACGAAGTTGGCAGATATCGAGGAGGTGAAGAAGCTCCGAGATGCTGTGCCGGACCTGAAAGAGAGCTTCGAAATTGGCCGGGAAGGTGTGGAAGGGCATCCGAATCATTGGCCGGAAGAGACTGGCGAGTTGGTTGGGTTTAAGGAGACGATGATGGAGTTCCATACAAAGTGCAAAGAGCTGCACATGGAAGTCATGCGAGCTATTGCCGTCGGCCTGGGTATCGACGAGTTTTGGTTCGACGACTTTACGGATGAGGGTGACAACACTCTGCGCTTGCTTCATTACCCTGAGGTCAACAAGGATGTCTTTAAGGTCAACCCTGGGCAGGTGAGGGCCGGCGCGCACAGCGACTACGGCTCCATCACCCTGCTTTTCCAGGACTCCAGGTAAGAAGAACCCTTTCGCTACTTAAAACGCTCCTCAGCCGTCTTAAATTTGCAGCTGCCTGGTACGAGTCTTTTCGTGATATATATCTTGTGAAGACACACCTGCTGGTCCGAATACGAACCTTGATGAGGGAGCGCTAATTCCGTGTATTAGAGGTGGACTTCAAGTTCAAAGCCCAAATGGTGCTTTTGTTGATGCCACGCCAATTGAAGATACCTGTGTGGTTAACGCGGGTGACTTGCTGGCGCGATGGAGTAATGATATGATTAAGAGCACTATACATCGCGTTGTCGAGCCCCCAAGCAGCGATGGCCCTATTCACCCGGCTAGATATAGCATTGCGTGAGCAGGCCCTGACTCTTTGATTTGAGACGGAAGCTAACTTGCCTGAAGCTATTTCTGCAACCCTAACTTCAAGAGCTACATCGCAGCCATCCCGGGCACATATGTCAACGAGAAGGATCTGAAGTACGAGGGTATCAACAGCGGCCAATATCTTGTTCAGAGACTAACCGCTACTTACTGAGAAGGCTAGCTTTGAACGGAACACGATGGTCGTGGGTCTTTGGCGATATTGCCCAAGCTGGAAAGCTGCAACCGAAAAATCACCCACACCTGGCATTCAGGGGTGTTGGTGAGTGGAAATCAAAGCATCATTTACTGTCAATAGCCAACTGGACGTGGAAGCCGGTAAATACAAACATTATATTAACGGCAGAATCAGGCCATTGCCGCTCACCCGCTCACCCGTTCCCCATTGTTCGGGCGACTGACATGCTTTAAATGTCCCTCGCGATGCCCGAGTTCTCTAGCATAACTATGCTCCTGATGATCACCCCCTCCGCCATGCCGTGTCTTTCATGCATGTCCCCCTTTGGCTGACTACCGCCTTCAGCTGGATAGTAGCTTAAACAAGGTGGCACTTCCGAAATTCGCTGCCAAACCAAGTGAAGACGCAATGGGATGTATATGTTGGTCTGTGTAACAACTTGCTCTGTCATCCGCCCCCATTCTTGATTTGCCAGCCACAGCTTATATCGCAATGGAGGACGAGATCCTTGGAGAATCGAACATCAATTCGGATACGTCGGCCGGTCCTCTGTCTGTATATCACATATGTAGTTTGTGTATTGCTCGCTAACGACTACAAGATGCCCCGATGGTAAGTAAATGTTACAAGGCCACCCCGTGCTGACTATTCGCAGGACGCAAGCGCTCATTCCCGCACCCCGGGCCAGCCGAGGGTCTTCTCTATTAGGGATACTACACGAGGTCCAGCCGTATGCAACCGCGAAGTTCAGCATTTGGCTATAACTGAAGCAGTTAGCAAGGTATATATACCATCCGAATCATGACTGTGGCAACTCCCCGTCTCCTCATGGGCACATCCTCAAGTGTCTATGACGCCCCAGCTTAACAGCCACCGAGACTCATTTCGAGACATAGTATCTGTAACTAGTTTAGTTGACTTCAAGTTTCAACGGATCATGCTGGCCTCTGAGGTCCTAAGAGAGGCTTTTCTACTTGATAGCAGCAGGCCTCTGGTGGGGAATGTTTCTAGTTTTCCTTCTACGAAACCCTGTACAAAATTATCCGTTTGTGATATAAACGGAAGATAAACCCCGAATCTACATCATAGGGCACTCTTCCCTCGCACATCGCGCTTATTTCGTTGTATTGCCGGTCGAAAAAGTTAATAGTGTGCCCCCTCAAGAGATCCTCGAGTGTTGTCTCTTTCTTAGGCAGAGCTGTCCCTCTCCGAATGCGGAAACATGGCGAATGTCACGGCACATCCTAGCCAAAGCTGGCGGGGGGGGAGTATGACCATAGAGCCCCTAGGTTAGGTCTCAGATTATCGCAGCCTGGCTGCGGTGAGAATATCGAAGGCGTCTTAGACCTACCTCTACCTAAGTCAAGCAGAACGCGACGTGGAATGCATGTGAAATACAGAAAGAACCCCAAACTCTACCAGCGATGGTGCTCCATTACGGAGTATATATGTATGGATCGAGAGTCTGCTCCTCTCCTTAAACTCTGCGAGACCCACCGCGCCACGGCAACTAGCCACAGTGCCTCCCCCATCTGCGCACAGCCACCAGGTACCCTCGACCCGCCGTGACTAAGATATATTTGCCTTATTAGCTCGTGACACTTTTTCTCTCTCTCTCTCTCTCTCTCTCTCTTCTTCCCATAATCTCATCAAAGGCACCATTCCTTATCATCGAGACAGTCCGTAAGAAATTCCTTCATCCCAGGACATCCCGATCATTTAGTCGTGCCGAGAGGAAGAGGCCTTCTCGATCGCAGTCTTTTTCGCTAGCGGTACCTGCATTTATTTCCGGGGTTGCTGTTAGATAGACACTGCTAACATTTCATTGTTCCCCCGCGCGACCTTGCTTGCCATAGGTGGGAGGGACAGAGTGATAATAGAATATAATTACATCATAGCCATGTCGCACGTGAATTCCTAACTCCTGTGAACACTACCTGGCTCGCGCCTCCGAGTAGCGTCTCATTCACCTCCAGGTAGGTCATCCCAAATTTTCAGTTAGGCCCAGGACCTAGGAGGAAGTATGAAGAACCCGACAGCTTTGTCATGCCCAGCAGGCGTGCCGAGCTATGTCTTTCGTGCCTTAAAAACTCCGTAGCGTCCGCCTACCATCATCTTACTCGTTCTTTTGCAAGTTTCCCAGCGCCTACGCAACAGCACTTTAGTCTTGCTAGATCCTCACTAAGCTCAGACATCAATGTGACAGCACGACGCATGTGGTAAGAAAGCCGTCGTAGAGATGCTATGCATAGTTGCAGGGCACCGAAAGCAACGGCCGCGTCGTTTTGCTGTAAGCTTTCAGGAGACATTGTGAGCAAGCAAAGTAGTTTGGATGCCAATTATCAATTCCTATCACTTTCCTCCCATACGCGCACTGCTTTCTTGCTGTGCATCAAGTGATACATGTCTGATGCTTTCCAGATCCGTCACCGGGAGCGCCCCTGAAGTGTTGCCCGTACCGAAGTGGTCTATCCAATCAAAAAACCCAAAACCTCTAGAAATATCCATGCTCCTATCAACGGCCTTGATCTTGATCGAAGGGCTTGTCCGACGAGCGTGCCTAGAACCGAACGCCCTGGAATATGCGAGAAGAAAGTGTATTCGAAATGCTGCAACCGCGTATATGAAGCAGACCTTCCCAGGGTATATTGGATTCTATGACCGACCGCCAGCTTACCAAACCGGCCCGTGAAGCTCATTTCGCCAAGGAACGCCATACAAATGCCGATATCGTCCATTCCTGCTCTCATGCCCTCATGATAGTTTGGTGATAATCTCGGCCGGTACTTCACGTCCCGAGGTCCGTGATGGCCTTTGCTACCTCCGTAGTAGCAATCTCCTCACAACGATGCCGTACGTCATCGCTCAACTCCGCGTCCGAGACTTCGTCGTAGAGTCTATGACTCACATCGCGGTTGATGGACGCGTACTGATCTGCCGTGATGTGTCCCGATTTCCAATGCGGCTTAAGGGCGTTCTTGACGATACCGCTTACACTCTCCTTAATCTCGAAGGGTAGAGCCCGTGTAAGCGACGTCTCTTGCGAGCGGACGAGGTTGACACTGACATTGACTGCATCCTGGCGACGGGGTCGTGGCTGACGGATTTCCAGTGTGCGGAGTGCAGGAACATTACGTTGCGGCCGACCTTTTTGTTCAGAATCACTGTGATCGGCGCCGTTACGAGTAGGTGAGTAATTAGCTGGAGGGTAGATGGGTTCAATCCTCGAGGTGAGGGAGAGCGGCGAGCCTGGGCGATCGTTGATCCCACGCGGAGGAGGTGTCGTCGAAAGTGCTCGCGGGCTGCTGTGAGCTGACGGCGACGGCGAGGTCACGGGAGATGATGGATCCGGGCCGCCTCTAGGCGGTCCGAAGAGCGCTCGAATATTCTCGTCGTCAGACGATGGGGACATCTCGACTTCTCTTAGCAGCGACGAGAGGAAGGTTGGCGCCTCTTCGCTTTGGCCATTTGATGTATGATTAGCGTGGCTCGAGCTAGACCCATTCTGCGGGGGGCGATTAACTTGTATAGCGGGTGATTTGGAGGAAGAAGCTTCGCTCTGGGTAGGAACGCGTCTTGTACGGGGTCGCTTTAATTTGCGCTCCGGTTGAGATGGTTCGACCGGAGACGCTGTAATGGAGCGGGATTTGCGCTTCCGATGGTTTGAGCCCGAGCGATTCGGTGTCGCCGCATCCATTGCCTTCTCCAGCGCCCCCCAGGCCTGCCTCTCCTCTGGCGTCTCTTGAGGGGGTGACGGCGGTTGTTGTGTCGCGGGTTGGGGGAGCACATTTGGTAGATTATTCGCAAATACATCGCGTGCTCCGAGGCGACTTGCGATGCTGAGGCGTTGCTGCCACCTTTGATATTCGTGCCGCTCTCGTTCCCGACGTTGCTGCGAACGCCTGTAATTCTGCAGTGCCACATCGTCATCGTGACCATCGAGGTCGATGTTCAGAGCGTCCCAAACGCGGCCTGCGATTTGTCCCCAGGCGCCCTGCCACTCGTCCGAGCGAGCACGTCGACGTGCGCGCCTCATAGTAGCCTGGGTGCGGGGCAGGTAGGGAGACCTATGGTCAGCGAACCCTGCAAGCCTGCCCGTCGGATCGGCATCGGGATCGTCGAGTTCAGCCTCCAGCAGCTCGGCTGCGGTCTCGGAACATTCCATGCAAAACCAGTGCCCACGAGGGACGCTGTCAAGGCCGACACAATAAGTATGATAGGTTGCATCACAACTGTCACAGAGCAGCAGGACGTCTTCGTGGTCGGACCGGCTGCAAATAGGACACGGTCTCGCTTCCTCTACCTCTTCTGGATTTTCGTCTAGCCAAGCCTGAGGGTCGAATTCGGCGACTTGCTTTTTGTCTTGGACGTCGTACGAGGATATCCGGGGCCCTGCTCGCAGAGCAACTGTTAGCTCACGTAAAACGGAGACGATGCACTCCGACTTACCGCCAACTCTACCGTGGACATGGACTAAGTGGAAGGCTTGCCGACATATGGGACAACTGTTTGCCTTCCCAGTCCACTCTTTTAAGCAGGCATCATGTAACATATGACCGCATGCATCAATAACAGCGATCCTGTGATGCTCGTGGCCGGTAGGGTCGGCACCCAGGTCTATATTGCTACTCGCTGAGTCGTCTGGTTGCCGGCCTTGTGCTGGAGAAGGCGTCGTATTTCCAGGCTTGTCGCCCGTAGGCGTCTCGAAGTGCAAGCCATCAAGGTCCGAGGAGGATGTCGCGGGAGGCAGCTGTAGGGTCGAAGGGGGAGATGGCTCCGCCTCTAGGTTTTCCAGGCAGACGATGCATTGATCAGCCATCAGGGCAAAACGTTCTAAAATGTCGAATCTGGTAAGGGAACATATATATAGAATTGAGTTTCGAGTCAGGGATAATTGAGTTCTGTTGCAGGCGAAAGGCAACAAGCTTGAAGGATGGCCGAGTTAATGATTGGTGGCGGTGGCGTCGACGGGCTGTTGGTGGTTGCTGGTCGGACTGGCTGACTACAAAAGCAGGCTCTACAGGCACATATTCTGAAGACAAGTACTGTATGAAGCACTGCAGTGATATATGCGCGTAGTGTAGCAGATAGTTTGTGATTGATCAACTGCTAAATGGCGATGTTATGTTAGTCACCGTTATATAGGGTACTAGAATAGGCAATAACTTTCAATGGCGGCTATTGGACCATGTACAATAGGTTGAAAGTTGCACAACGCAATGCAATACATAATACTAGGTAGAGTAGCACATGTAGGTATGCTGGTGGTGGATAAGAACATTGGAGGGAGGGTTATGGTACGTACGCTGATAGCAGTTGTACTAGTAGTAGTAGCAGCAGCAGAAGAAGAAGAAGTAGTAGCAATACTAGTAGAGGTATTGGGGGGAGGTAGTGGAATCGACAGATGAGATGTGGTGGTTGCAGGTGTAAGGGTTCGGAGGTTGCAAGATGGAGAAGAGGTTGGGTCAAGACAATACTCGTGTCAAGTACGTAGTTTTCCCCTTTCAAAGTTGCAGGCGGTCCGGACTGCTGACTTGTGTCGGTTGGGATGAAGTTGTGAGAGTTTGGTCAATTTTGCGAAATACGTATAAATATTGTATGGCAGACTGGAGGTACCTGGTAATCTTCAAGGGCAACTTCGAAGGTGGAGAGTAATAAAGATTCAGGTACCTAGGTTAGGAAGTAGTTGTCGATTTCCGGAACTCCACGTGGAGGGAATAATTCAGGCAAGCCTTGTTATTTACAATTTTGAGGGGTGGGGGAATTTGGGAGCGAGTTTAGGATTTCTATAACTAGATATATTTCGGCGGGTACGACGCAGGGGACGCAAGTAGGTAATAAGAAGAGGTGATGGAGTTCCTTGAGAATGGGGGCAGTGTGGATGGATAGAATTCACCCTAATAAAGCAGCTAATGTACGAGGTAGGTAGAGGTAGGGGACCCGACAGCTGGGGGGAATGATAGATAACCCAGAGCTTGGTCCAAGAGTTCCAGTGGCTTGAATCGATACCTGCATTTATATGCGGATTAGGTTATGTACGACGTGAAGGGATGTGACTTGAAATGGGCATTCCAACTCCCTAATTCGCTGTGCAGGATATAAAGATAAAGAGAAACATGTATATACACACACATACACACACACACACACACACGCACATAGATGTGTACATATATATATAAGGGTAGGTGTCTAAGATAAGGGTAGTTGAATGGCCCGACGTTGGCCAAGCAAGATACAGACCTACTGGATAGGTCCATATGATATACTCGACCACTTCCTACTTGCTCCGTACAAAGAGTCACGCATTGAACCCGAACTATGTGGTTTAGGGCTCTAGCTTGTCCAATTTCTCTGATATTTATCAGTGGTACGAAGTAGAGCGAGTAAGCACTTCGTGCGCCGCAGTGAAAGGCAAAATCGGCTGCAGGTGTTGCTCCACAGCAGAGCGACCCCAGAGTTGACACGACTGATTACTAGGTACCTGTCACCCTACCTACGCACCTACAGTACGACGTGCTTACACGGCTACCTAGGCAAGTACGTAACTGGCTTACTTTTTACATATTTCTAGTTGATTCATATAGGAAGAGCGTTGTAGTGATTTTACAGGTGGAGATCGCCATTGCCAACTAATCCTTTGCTTGAAGATACTATTCTTCCCGCTCCAGTACTTAGTGAGGGCAGAGGCTGGGGTTCAAGCGAACTATGAGTTCGACTTCTTGGCGTATTACAAGTAGAACATAGGTACACATGCACAGGGGAGAAAGCAGTTGTGTACGAATCGTGTCCAAAGGAGAAAGAAAACGGTAGTTGGGTGGAAGTGACTTTGCCTGCGGGGGGGAGAAATGGGAACTCGAGGGATGGAGTTTTGGCGCTCTTTGCATCTTTGCTTCATCCCGTCTTATCCAACCAATATGAACCTGATCTAGCCGGATGCGGTCACCAGAGGATGTATCGCCTTAACATGATAATGTTCTAGTAATGGTCCTTCGGGGTCTCCCATCCTGGTAATATCATACACAAGCATGTAGGTAATGGGTTATGCTGGCATGCAGAAAGACCACGTTGATTCGACTCTTCCTTGGGAGGATATAGCGGGCGGGCATGCTCCTACCTAGGGCAATCGGGTCCTCGTGAGAGGTATCGAACCAGACTCTGCGTTAGGCGCTAGGAAAGAGGCCAGCCGGGCATGTGGTGCTGGTAGGTATTCTCTTGACATTTTGAATGCGTGGGGCTATGCCCGGAATTCTATACGCGATGAAGACCGAGTTGTTCAGCCGGACGTGCTTTGAGTCCACACTCAGTCAGCTAAATGGATATAGGTCGTGGATCATTGGTGAAAGAGGGCGCTAGTTGAAGACGTAGATGAACCGATCGGAAACAATCACTCATCCCGTCGATCTGTTCACGGTGGCGATGTAGTCAACGCGGATGGCAGCTAAGGCGAGACCGGAACGTTCCCCGAAACCTCGGTATATATTTAGGTCAGTTTGTTTCGATTATAAGCCGTGCAGGCCAGTATGAGCAGCATGATTTGAATGTGTGTCTGGCAGGGATTGGAGGAGATAGCAATCAGGTAGATAAGCGAGTTGTGTCATTGTTCAAAGACTACCTATATAATTAGTGGTCACTTTAAGAGGGGGGCGGGGAAAGAACAAAAGAGACGGGGCTTCCAACCGAGCTCTATGATGTGTAGAACAAGGGCGTTTGAAATATGATCAGAAGTCCAAAGCACCACTAATATGGCGAGCATTGATTTCTAACGAGGGGTATCCAAGTCTTGGAGTACACTCTGCGAGGGGCTGGGTTCGTTGACCTAAGGTAAGTCCCTTAACAGTCCTCGAGAAAAGACGATGAGACTACAGGCCCACCGCGATATTCGGATACAAGTCCGGCACCTGGAGGGTCAATCTAACTAGACGGTCCCCAGCGAAGCAGTCACGCCAGGCGGCGAGACTTGCAAGCTTCTTGAACCCCAACAACAACCACCCTTACGTACCTAGTAATGAATGAACCGGCTTGTGAAATGGTTCGGTAGTTCGTCCGTGAAAGACATAACAAGAGGCGTACGGATATTACGTCAAAGATGCCGAAGCGCATGTCACCTCGTAATAGTTCATATTGCCTAGAATGGACGAGGAGCCGCCTTGACTCCGAAGAGTGGTGATGCGTGTTGGCAGACCAGAAACAGGTCCAGATGCGCTTAGCGCTCGTGATTTTGGATTCCGATCCGGTCCATCGATTCGAGTCGTCTTCGGAGCGCTACGTCTCTTCCCACGGTATCATCATTGACACAGTCAACTTCCAACTCCAGTATTGCGATGGTCTTTGTTCACGTCGTCTCATCTGCTTCTTCCTCATGTGTTTGATGATGATCAACTGAGTGATCTCACCCTATGGATGTCGACCCACGACCTGACGGATAGTTGTCATGACCCTTTATGGTATGCATGAATTTCCGTTTTCCCTTGTACACCGAAACCAAATCGTAAGAAAACCTCAACGACCGCTCCACATCTAGACCTCCTGGATCTCCCTCAGTCTCCGCAGCGTGGATCGCATGGCAGCGGCGGCAGCGGTCCTGAACGGCGTTAGCAACATAAAACAGTCCCCGAGGGCTAGGGATTGCACGTACGACACCGTGTACGCTCCACCAGCAACAGTCTTTCCGCAGCTCTTGCAATTCCAAATACCAACGGCACCACGCTTGACGGTTACCTTGCCGCAGAAGGTGCCTTTCTCGTAAGGTCAGTACTGCGTCTAATCGAGAGTCTGAATCATCTTACACTACACATAGCGTTAGTACATTTTCTGTAGAAAAATCGGCGAGTAGTCCAGGAATAAAGGCCGAGCCACTACAAACTCTTGACCCCTGACCCCTGGGAAATGTATGCTCATACATTGAAATGTAATGAAATGACGGGATGCTTACCGTGTACTTGGCGTGCTGGGTGATTTCCATCTTCTTGACCTGCTTCCGCAGGGACGCACCATATCTGTCCGCATCAAATCGAGTCAGCGAGGGTATTCCTCAGCACGTTTACTTTTCCATGGTATGTCGCTAGTCAGGAGATCCCTCCCATCCACCGATGAGTGACATCGTAGATCGTGGACAAGATTGAATAATATCGCCCCAGGAGCAGGGTGGAAATCGGAAAGAGATGACGCCGTACCGTGTGCCGTATTTGCCTACAACTCCGACCTTCCTTGATTCACAAACTCGTCAGCATGCTTTCACCACAAGAACTTTAGGCACGGAATTTATCAGCTTACTTGGTTCGCTTGGCCATCTTGAATAGTGTATGGGAAATGGACTCGAGGGGTTGTAAAGGGCGAGTTCGGTCAAGATGCGATTGCCGGGGTCGTATTAGTGATGGTGACGGTGGTGTGCGAAAAGGTTATCGCAATTTCTCGATAAAATTTTGGTGGTGTCGATTAGGGCGGCCCTTCTCAGCATGCGGGTGAATAACGGGTAAAAAAGCTGAGTGGCCTAGCGGAATGGCAACCGAGGCACTCAGACCACCTTTCTCCAGGCGCTTCTATCCAGGTACCGCCGCGGGGCAGGTGTTTGTCACCTGGCACAGAGCTTACATTCAGCTCTGATTGATTTTTCCAGGAGCAATGTGAAGATTGTCCGGAATCGAGTAAATGACAATAGCCACTCTTCATTCGACTTAATAGATGTTAAGAGCACGCCGATGCCATATCATTACCATGTGTCAAGGTATCAGTCTTAAGACTCAAGCCTGCGCCTGACTTCGTTCGCACTCGTCCCGCATCATCCCGCGAAAACTTACTTAAATGATATGAGACCATCTGAGAAAGCTATGAACTTCACAGATACGAAAAATTACGAGATGCATTCCATCACGGTGATATATTTATTGTAGTGTTCATTGCTCTGGTGTAAGCCAACGGTACCTACTAGTCCTATCAACTTACATGAAGGACATGAACCACTGACATACCCACCACGTTTCTACAGTTTGTGCTGAAACCGACAGACGACCTTGAGAGTGCTGAGAAAGCCAGAACAATGTCCGCCCCAATAAGCGTCCATCGCGTCTCCTTGTGACGATCATGCGGGGGCTGGCCAACAAGCAGACGCAACCAAAATAAATATTGCGGAAGACAAAGTATAGATAAGATGCTAAATAAAAGAAAGGGCGAAAATTTATGAGGCCATAATCTCTTTAAGTCAGCTTTTCAATTTACGTAAAATTTGATTTATAAAGGTCCTACGAGAGGTGCGCCACGGCGTGTGCCATTGATTTCCCGGGCACCGTCTGGCGGGTAGAAAAAATGCTACAAAAAGGAGACAACGCCGATGAAAAAACAGAAGGACCGAGGGGTAAGGAGCATGGCGGCAAAAAGGACCTATGCGGACATCGTCCCGGCCGCTTAACCATTCTAGGCCTCTCCCGGCGCCGTCCGTAGCGTATGGGTCCTGAAGAACACGGCGGCGCGGGAGCTCATATCAATTCTGGAGATCTTTTACTGAAGCACGGACGGCGTTCATTCCAATCCTAGGCAAAGACCGGCTTCATTCACAGCCATTCGTAGGCCTACATCGAGTTACTGTCCCCGGCTCCCTTTAGCGTGGGACATGGTGTTTGAAAGGAAGATGCTAACTGGGCACGAACTCATCACGTACATGTCATAAAAAGTCAGCCAGTCGCCACCCTGTATTCAAGTGCTCTTTCCGAGCATTTACCCTTGAACTAGGAGCCAGTTAGTACTAACTTCCAACGAAATCACTAACCTTCTTGAAATAAACAACAGATACCTAGTGCCTACCTACGTGTTCTCAGGTTGCCTTGCACCGCCCTGTGTTCAGCTCTATCCGAGTCTACGCAGGCGTCCGGACCATGTCCTTCAAGAAGCACCATCGCCAGTATGACCTTGTGTTATTTGGAGCAACCGGTACGTTGGTAATGAGCACAGCACTATTCCAGCGTGAGCCCTCATCTAATGGGTATTTATAGGCTATACTGGTCTAATGACGGCGGAGCATATTGCACTGCACCTGCCAACGGACTTGCGATGGGCCATAGCCGGTCGTTCCGTGGAAAAGCTGCGCAACGTGGTCAGAGAATGTCAGGCTCTGAACCCGGATCGCCGAATGCCAGAGATAGAGGTCTGGGATTTAAACGACGCGGACCTCGCCGCCCTGGCGAAGAAGACCTTTATCCTTATCACAACCGTCGGGCCCTACGCAAAATATGGCGAAGACGCCTTCAAGGCCTGCGCAGAAGCCGGAACGCATTACTTCGACTGTACAGGCGAGGCTGTTTGGACTCTAGAAATGATCCAGAAATACGAAGCAACTGCGAAATCGACCGGTGCTTGCATGATCCCTCAGTGTGGTGTTGAATCGGCGCCATCCGAATTGATGACCTACTCCATGGCATCGCTCATCAGATCGGAGCTCTCGGCCTCGACCAGTGATGTTGTAGTCGATTTCCATGAAGTTCGGTAGGTACCTAGGTCTGAAACAGAGAAGAGCTACCAAGGTCACAGAACTGACGAACGGCAGTGCTGCACCTTCAGGGGGTAGCCTTGCGACTGCCCTGGGACTCTTTGACGCATACAGCTGGAAACAGATTTCTGAGTCACACGAACCCTATGCTCTCTCTCCAGTCACCAACACCACTGTTCCTCCCAAGCCGTCGTTGCTTTCCAGGTTGACCGGAGTGCGCTACATACCTAACCTGGGCCTGCTGACGACCTCTTTTGCGGCGGGGACGAACGCTGCCATCGTCATGAGGACCTGGGGGTTGACGAAGCAAGAGCCAGCATTGCATAGTCTCTTTTACGGCCCAAAATTCACGTACCAAGAATATATGAACGCGAGAAGCTTCCTCCCTGGCGTCTTTCTACACTACATCCAGGTAATAGGGGGAGCGCTTCTTATGTTCTGCCCACCGTTTCGCACTCTTGTGCGCAGATTCATCTTCAAACCAGGAGAGGGGCCGAGCAGAGAAGAAGGCGCCAATAATTACTTCGAGTTAAGGGGGGTTGCAACGCCAGACGCAGAATCAAGTGCTCGCAAGCAGGCATTATGCAAGGCATGGTATAGCGGAAGCATGTACTATCGTGAGTTCTCTGGCCGATTTCAAGACAGCAAGTACATTGACTGACACAATTCTGCCTTAGTGACGGGAATTTTACTCGCCCAGGCGGCCTGTACTTTACTCCAGGACGATGCTCCATTGGAAGGTGCTGGTGGTGGTATCTACACGCCGGCGTGTTTAGGTCAGGGGTATATCGATCGTGTCCAGGAACACGGCTTCAGGTTCGAGACGAAGATTGTAGACGCATGATTTTGTCTCGCAATTGTACACTATTGTAAAGGAAGGTAAGGAATGGTTAAAACAATATATGCCATAGTTATATGCTCTTATGTGGATAGTGCTTGATAGTGGAATAACCGTCGGCTTATTCCTGATGTAAGTCGGCCTTTAAAGCCTTAAAGTGTAAGATACGTAAGCGTACCTGCCTACCCAATGAAAGAGGTTGTGTACAAATGACTAGAGAGCCGCATCATGCCAGGCCATCCCGACTCTATCAGCGCATTTACAGGCTGAGCCGAGCTACCGCACAGCAGCTGTCAGTGCCTGACGGGGGCATAAGTCACATAGTTCAGGGACTTCGGGGGCCTAAAGCCTTAGCCACGCTCAGCCGGCGTCGGTCCAAGCTAGGTTCTAGAGTCTATAGGCACAGAATACTAGGTACTTATACGTACTTACCTTAGTGCTTACTCACCTCTGGAGCGTACCTCGTTAACCTAAAAGTTTCCTCTCAGAGTGTTGATCCGGTTGTCAAAAGTTGAGTGTAACATGGCATTTCGTTGCGTAGATTTACGGAAGTACTGACATACCAGGTACGCAGCCGTCAACGTCATCGCCCTAGCGCAGACCAGTTAATACCATGGAAGGTTTGCATGTGTACTGTACTACCCGGAATTTACGTAGAGAGCAAAAGTACCGCCATACTTATAGGGCCAAGTCCTACCACACCGCCAGGTTGCCGCGTTCATGGACTCATTGCGCCTTTCCATATACAGTTAGCGTCGCCACTTACCAGTCGTTATTCTTCATCAAGAGATGCCTATTATTTTGAAAAAACGATATAACTGGTATGATTTATATATAAATATAAATCATGACAACTGGTGGAAGGTTTACCAATTTGTATACTGCTTGCGATGCACCATGGTGAGCGTCATTGTATTGGCTATGCTTAATCTGTATAGGGCGGCTATAAACAAGTCCCGCATATACATCACATTGTTGTTAAACGTTTGCCTGATACCATAGTACTCGTGTGTAGGAGGTGGAGCCAAGGTGACCTCATTTCTATCATTCAGAATTCTAGAATTGCTGCAGTACCATCACACACGCCTTACAATCAACATACTGCCTAGTTGACAACAACTATCATGTCTAGAAGATAGATAGTGTCGCACAGCATTGCAGTCCCCGACGCGCCTGTCTTCCCTAATTGATCTAGCTCGATTGTTTCCTTCGTAGTCGACGTCTCAGGAAGCTATACAGTAGCACGCATATTCTCAGTGAGCCAATCGTCTTCGGGCGACATCGATAACAGAACCTCAAGCTTTATCCCTAAGGTCCATGCTCCTCCATGTTGAGCGACGTCGCCTGTACATATAAATCTTGAAGCTTCCTGGCGCCGTCCCAGGTAGTCTCGACCTTGCGATGGCTTCACCCTCGGCAGTCCCTAGTACGTCAACCTCAGAACGCGCGCCTCTCCTAAGGCAGGACACCTCGAGACCCGACACTGCACGCCCCAGGGGCCCTCGCAATGTCACTTTCAACCCAAATCCCGTCACAAGAACTATCGATCCTGATCCATTTTCATCCTCTCTCGGCTCCTCGCCTCGTACCGCCCATCTATACCCTCTCGGGAACGCTCGTCCGGGGACCAACTCGGCGCAATTGGGTAGCGGCGCCCCCAATGCGCCGCCAGCCTTGTCGAGCCTAAACAGCCGGTCACGCCGGCGCAATAGCTATGGCGCTGCATTTACCTCGCTCCCTGCAGCAGCTGGTACCGGCGCCAAGATCGGGCCTCAACGGAGCTCCAAGAATGCGCAGAAACTGAAGCTGCTCCCAAACCTCGAGCTCGACGAAGCCCCCGATGAGGAGAGCGGTAGGGATGTGTACTCGCAGTATACACGAATAAAGGATCCCATGGCAAGGCGGGACGCTGCGCGGTTGGGCAAAGCAGACCGTGACAGGCTCCCCAGGGTGACGGCCTATTGTACAGCGAACAAGTACCAGATGGAAGGCTTGATGCGCTTCCTAAAAGGCAAAGCACGGCTGCGGAAGGCGAACCCCAAGTTAATCGACGAGTGCATCTACACGCCTTATAATTACGCAACGGGCAAAATTACAGAGCGAGCCGAGGCGGCCGAGCAAATACTGGAAAGGCCTATTGGAACATACGAACGGAGGCATTCCACCGGTCAAGTGGAAGAGCATTCGGAGTCGTTCCGGAGGGATTGCCTAATACGCCCCGAATCCGGACAGCAGCACGACGGCTCGCCAGACGCGCAGAACAATTTCAACATTGGCAGGGATATGCACAATGACCTCGCATATCCTCCTCGTCCGGACGAGAACGCGATCCAAGACGCGTCGCCCTCTCGACCACACGGTGTCGACTTCGACACCCATGTACATACTCCAGAGGTGTTCCTGTTCGACTACGGCGTCGTCGTAATTTGGGGGATGTCGCCAGCGCACGAGCAGCGCTTCTTAAAGGATATCGCCAAGTTCGAGGAGGAGAAGCTAGAGCCGGACGACGTGGAAACGGAGTGCTTCAACTTCTACTACACGAGCGAGTACCAGCCGCGGATATACAACGATTTCATCACGTTGCGAGATAAAGGGAACTACATGACAAAGCTGGCAATATCGCATGCGCTAGCGCAAAGTGTCAAGGTACGTCTATCAAAGATGGAATCGCACTCGTAGCCAAATGATGGAGGTGATTACCTAACCTGCTGCCGTAGACATCCCTATTCGAGGAACTCATCGCCTCGACCGTCGAAACTTGCAAGGACATACCAACACAGATCGCGCTGACGGGGAAGATTGCCCTGTCGCGGCAGCAGATCAACATGCAGATCGGCGAGCTCTTCATCCTGCGCATCAACATCCACCTCAACGGCAGCGTACTCGACACGCCCGAGCTTTTCTGGGCCGAGCCGCACCTCGAGCCCGTCTACCAGGCCGTGCGAAGCTACCTGGAGATGGACCAGCGCGTCACCCTGCTGACGGAGCGGATGGACGTCATCGCCGATCTGCTGGCTGTCCTCAAGGACCAGCTCAGTCACGGCCACGGGGAGATGCTGGAGTGGATCGGTAAGTTCGCACCCGTGCTTCGTATAAGCTAAGCCGCGGCGGCAACGGAAACGGGCTGACCCTGAATGCTATGCAGTCATCGTCCTGATCGCCGCCGAAATCGTCGTGGCCGCCATCAACATCGTCGTAGACCTCTACGCTGGCGTGGACTAAATTAAAACTCGCTCACTCGGCCATAACGTCGCTATCCTCGAGTCGGAGCTGATTACAGGCCCGCTCAAACAGACAAGAGAGTGTCCGCGCATCCATGGGCCGCAAGTGAACTTGGAATGGGATGGTATGGAGCAAGAATCGGGGGTCGTACATTCTGGGACCGTGTACATTATTATTATACACATCTAGCCCTAAAGCAAAGAAGAATTGGACTGTGGAAATCCACGAGCACGGGAGCTTGCTTCTGATCACCTGCTCCTATATCTGCAGTTGCAGGTAATCCATAGGGAAAACGGGGCAAGCTTAATGGCGCAAAGGGATAATATAAGCATGGACTTGGCATTAGGCGCTTCCCTGGTCGGAGCATCATCATTATTAATGGCTAGCTTATTTGGTCCTGGAGTATCTGTTTTTCTCCCTTGCGATCTGAGCATCCCCCAGCGCCTTGTTGCTGATTGTTCCAAAGCACTTCGTCTTATCTTGAAATATGTTCGTACACTTCCATCCTCCTACATCTTATAGAGGAAGGAAAGCGGGCGACGCTTCAATACCCACGCGTAAGGAGGCGCAAAACATCGCGTCGTGGAAACATTAAGAAGATTGGAAGACGGTCATCGGAAGGCTTCCTAGGCGGGACATTCCAGTTGTCGCTAGAATGGCGACAGTCCGATCTTAGGTGTCCCAGCCCCTTGCGGCCAATTAGCCAAGACGGGGCGTGGCGTGCGGAGAGAGCAGGGGGTGTAGGGGCCGAGCAACGGATACAATATAATGCGCTGTGGAGAAGGTGTTCGTGTAGCTGAGGGAGAAGGCTCCTAATCGTCAACCGGTCCGTCATTATCATATTCCACCTCCGTCTCGTACTGGTCCGGATCGGCGGTAGCGCTGCCGCCGGGACGTAGGTCAGCCTCGGCCATCTCGATGTCTTGGTCGTCGTCGGCGTCGTCGCCCTGTATAGAATCCTCGACACGCACGGAGCGTCCAGCCCCACCGCCAGCTCCGCGGCCGCCACCAAAGCTGCTGTTCCGGCCCCGCGACCGGTCCCGGGCTGCGGCGGCCGCCTCCTTGGTGCTCCGCTTGTAGGCGTCGCGCTCTTCGCGCCACTGATCAAGCTCTTGTTCGAAACGGACCTTGAACTCATCCTTCTCCTTCTCGGGCAGATCTTTCCATCCGCGGGCCAACTCCTCTTCGATGCGGAACTCGCCAGCAGCTATCTTGTCCTTATGCTTAGCCTGGAGGACGGGGCGCATATCTTTGCAATATATTTCGAAGGCATTGCTCGGTCTCTTGGCCGGTTTCGCGACTCCGTTGCCGGCGGTGCCGCGGGTCCCAGCATGTTCCTTCTGCGAGTCGAGCTGGGAATGAGAGAAGGCGTCGGAGCTCGGCGACAGAGTGGTCAGGTTCTGACTGATGAAGGTCGCGTTGGGGTTGCCGTTGCCGCCTTCGCCGGTGGGCAGCAGAGAGGGCTTTCGATGGGCGCGCTTGGTCCGGAGGGGCTTTTCCTGGGGCTAGACACGGTTAGAGGCTCATTTGCTCTCGTGTATGCCGCAAAACTGGAGATGATGAGCTCGGACGTACAGTAGGAGGGGGGCTGGGGCTGCCTTCGGAATCTTCGACATTGGTACTGGTCCGCCTCGAGATCTGTTCGAGCAAAAAGGCGCGCTCAAGACGACTCTTCTGAATCTGGCGCTTGAGTCTTGTGAGCCGGAGTCGGTAAGCGTCGTTCTCATCCTCGATCTCTTTGGTGCGCTGCTTCAGCTGGACGCATTTTCTGCGGTAGGCTTCCTCGACAGTAGGAGGTAAGGAAGGAGGGTTCACTATAGAGAGTGGTCGTTTGGTTAGCCATGACGTTCATGCTGGTTACATAGGGAATGAGGTCGACTCAAAATAATGACATATGCGACGCCAGATGATGGGGCAGATAAAAAGGGGCGAGGAAATTGATGATAGACGACACGGTAACTGGAGGTAAACGCGGAAAGTGAAGGTGGAATACTCACTATTTTGGGGTGCCATCGCGAAATAGAATGGCCCGGCGGGACTGTAGCAGCACCTCGATGGTACGTGGTTGTTTCTTGGATTCCCCGAAAGCCGATGGCCAAATGGGTCCAGCCTCTGCTATATATGGTTTATTGTTGTTGGCGGTTCCGATCGAGTCGGTAAGGACGTTGTTATTGTAATGGTACGTCTAGCGACGGCAGGGCTGATGACGTTAAAATTGTAAATGATTTAAGATTAAATATGTGAGATTGAGAGAAGGTGACTTGGGTATGAAAAGGATGCATAGACGTAACTAAGTGTCGAGCTACATACATACCTACCTATTGTACATAGTACCCCCTATACAGAAGTCCTATACAGAAGGCCTATACAGAAGGCCTATACAGAAGGGCTGTACGGAAGGCCTGTACCAGGCTGCCTTTAATGTTTGCACATGTCCCTTGCAGCTTCCACGAGTTTGTAGGAAGGGACGCGGACGATGGACGGCTACCCATGCACGCGCTTATGCAACTATAGAGTATTCATGTACCAGCCAGTGCGAAGCACCTTGTTCTCGCTTGTGGAACGCGGAGGATGATTAGGTACCTGCGGCTCCCATAGAACTCGGAAGCTTTTTCCATATATCCCCCCCCTGGTCGAGCCTCGACTTTTCCCGTTTTCCATTAGGTATGCATATAACAGGTAGATAGATTTTACAGTAAGTTAGGTACGATATCGATTCCGGACTGACAGAATTCACTTCGCATACACCCCCATCGATCACCCAAGACGGCAAGAGAACGAAGGCGTTCCCGGGGATATCCAGTTCTTGGTCTAAGCGAATAGCCAAGCCACGTATTTCAAACATTCGTCATGTCTCTGAGCCTTCCCAGCGCCCCGAACGCTGGCCTGTTCAAGCAGGGCTATAATAGGTAAGTTGATAATCTCAACCCCACCATCACCGATAACTTCTTCTCCGTTTCCAGGCCGAACAAGTAGAGATCTAACCAGTCATGCTCCCTTTATAGCTACGACTCTGAAGATGGAGCCGTCCTACGAAACATCGATGCCTGCCGGGCCATCGCGTCCACCGTTCAGACCTCTCTGGGTCCTTACGGCCGAAACAAGATCGTCATAAATCATCTACAAAAGATGATACTCACCTCGGATGCCGCTACCATCCTGAAGGAGCTCGACGTTGTCCACCCCGCCGCCAAGCTTCTCGTCATGGCAAGTCAACAGCAAGAGGCCGAGATGGGTGATGCCACCAACCTCGTCATCATCCTCGCTGGCGAGCTGCTTCGCAAAGCCGAAGACCTCTTGCGCATGGGCCTCAAGACCGCCGACATCGTCACCGGCTACGAGCGCGCTCAAGCCTACGCCCTCGAAGTTCTCGAAGAACTCGTTGTCGACAAGGTCGAGGACATCAGAGATCAAGGGGAGCTGAGCAAGGCCATCCGGACTGTCGTCGCTAGCAAGCAAAACGGCAGCGAGGACTTCTTGGCCGATCTGGTTGCCGAGGCTGTGCTTGCCGTCCTGCCCAAGAATCCCGCCAATTTTAACGTCGACAACATCCGCGTCGTTAAAATCATGGGCGGCAGCTTGGAACAGAGCAGGGTTGTCAAGGGTATGGTATTCCCTAAGGAGCCCAACGGTTCCGTCAAGAAGGCCACCAAGGCCAAGGTCGGTGTTTTCTCCTGCGCCATCGACATCAGCCAGACCGAGACCAAGGGCACCGTCTTACTGCACAACGCGAAGGAGATGATGGACTTTACGAAGGGCGAGGAGGACCAACTCGAGACGGCCATCAAGGAGTTGCACGACGCTGGACTGAGGGTGGTGGTGGCTGGCTCGACTGTTGGAGAGCTCGCCATGCACTATCTCAACCACTACGGCATTCTCGTTATTAAGATCCTCAGCAAATTCGAGTTACGCCGGGTCTGCCGGGTCGTAGGTGCCACCCCTCTGGCCAGATTAGGCGCCCCTATGCCGGATGAGATGGGCTCGGTCGACGTTGTCGAGACGCTCGAGATCGGTGGCGACCGTGTGACAGTCTTTAGGCAGGAGGACGAGGTTACTCGGACGGCGACTCTCGTCCTCCGAGGCGCGACGCAGAACCATCTAGACGACGTTGAGCGAGCGGTTGACGATGGTGTCAACGTGGTGAAATCTATCACCCGTGACCCTAGATTAGTACCAGGTGCCGGTGCGACAGAGCTTCAGCTGGTAGAGAGAATACAGGCCCAGGCCGACAAGACCCCTGGGCTCGCCCAGTACTCCATCCGCAAGTACGGAGAGGCCTTCGAGGTGGTTCCGAGGACAATAGCGGAGAGCGCCGGTCTAGATGCGACCGAAGTGCTCAGCAGACTCTACACCGCGCATCATAAGAAAGACGACTGGACAACCGGTGTTGACATTGAGGTGAGCTATACCTGCACCCGGGGGCAACGAACGGGTAGCTGATATCCCTTTGCAGAACAACGACGGTTCTGGCACGCTGGACGCCAAGAACGAAGGGATCCTTGATCTCATGGCTACAAAGTCGTGGGCTATCAAGCTGGCGACGGAAGCGGCACGGACCGTACTCTCTGTAGATCAGATTATTGTTGCGAGACAGGCTGGTGGGCCAAAGCCCCCTGGACCCAACCCGAACTGGGATGAGGATTAGGTACAGCCCTGAGTAGTCGCTGGAAAGGGGATCGCCTCTTCTAATCGGGCAAATGGCCCAGCATTATGCGAGAGCCCTGGGCGGTCTGCCCACAATACCTAAAAGACGTCCATAAGGCATGCCAATACTCCCGATCTATCAGTCTTCATATGGCGATATTGCGGTAGTGATGACGGGCATACCACTTGATACGTTACCTAAAAAGGTAGCCCGTTTCGAGGAGTGTACGGGAGTTACGAGATGGCTCCGGTATTGCATTCAAGTTCTCATATAGATACAAGCATTCACTTTTCCACTCCATATCAACAGCAAAATGGCGAACTGCCACCTTCTTGTGTAGTGGACCTCACTATGTTGCCGCATCCTACTGGTAAAAGCTCTTTTCCATACCGGCAGATATCGATATCGTTAGCCCTTATCCGTATATTTTCAGACTACAACAATTATCGTCACGTCTTGCGCGGCGGGTCCCATAGTGTCTGTTCAACTGTATCGGTATGTCTTCTGCATGGGAGAAGCAACACTTGATTTAGGTCTATCCGGACTAACGCCGGAGCGATGCGTCCGGACGAAGCATTGGTC
The DNA here is from genome assembly GCA_004154915.1 of Monosporascus ibericus. NCBI lineage: Eukaryota > Fungi > Ascomycota > Sordariomycetes > Xylariales > Monosporascus > Monosporascus ibericus. The sequence continues at coordinate 22,596 of QJNU01000595.1, forward strand.
TCTCCCAGAGATCTAATGCGTTCGTAGCCGTGGGTGTTAGATCGCCAACGATTCTCCAACTTAACCGCATTTGCTGCCCCTACGCCCAGTTTCGCACGTAACAACTGCGGTCGCTCCCTCCAGTCAACGTTTGGCTCTCGTTCAACCGGTAATTGTATCTAGCTTAGCAAGCCATGGATCGTGATGGCCCCGGGCCCAGTTTCGCTTATATAACTCAGGTACAAATGGACATCGGTACGCACTCCTCGATGGATATGCCTTCAATCCGTGCTGAACGTCAGTCGACACTTTCTATCTCAAAACGGCAGGGAGGTGTGTATGACTATAGCTCCTCCCCAGGATTATAACCTCGCTGATCGCCTCAGCTGCCTGGGTTCGGTCTTTACGTGCCCTGCTGAGGTCGGATATGTTATCACGAGGAGGACTAAGCACATGTCGCCTGTCGCTATGCAAGCTGGATATAACAGTTACTGCACTGTATACGCGTCGAGCGAAGGACGACACCGATCACCCACCTTTGTAGCAATGCCGCCTTGGGCCTTGTCTACATTATCACGGGGCGTCTTTTCTGTGTGGATAGTAACCCGCATGGAAGAATCGGGGAAGCCAATTGATGGAATCCCCCCAAATATGTTATAAGCGAGGCCCAGAAATGATTAAGGAGCAAATGGAATCCAAAGCCATAGAAAACGTAAAGACGGGTCCATTCTGGCATGTTAACAAGGTCGCGTCCCTAGGATTCAGAACTCGATAAAGCCTCCCTCACATTAGTTAATGCCGTCTACCGGGCCAGAATCCTTAGCTAACCTTCCCATTGACCCTGGCAGAAATAGGGGCCGCAGACTTCCCAAAGATCCGTGGCTCTACCACTTTCCGTGACTAGGCTACTACTGTTACATCGTCCATGAGTTGGGAAGAATGCTGGTTTTCTCAACTACTGCTACAACGTATCGTGCTGCAACGTATACTTGTCGTGGAGGTTGTAGCTGACGGAAGAATAAATAGGCCTGTTAGGTGGGGAATTGGTATGACCCTTCACACAACATAGACCCGGCAAGCTAGCCTTCCGTCGTCACCTTCTCCGGGATGATACGCTTGGCACGGTGAACTGTCATGGCACACCTTACTCTGGTTGGGACATAGTCGATGAATTCCCAGTCGTTGGGATCGGCCGCCGAAACCGAACACATCAAAGGCACTCGATTGCTGGATAGGGTTTTGTCGACTACTTCAGCATAAGATAGGAAAGGCCTCCCTGCAGACGCTCCGGCGTTGAGATAAACCGGCCAGGTGACCAATTTCGAGCTCTTAACGCAAGTAGAGGAGCGCACCTTCGTAGACGCGCCACTCCCAACATGCACTTCCAGCAATTAAGGAGAGCAAAACACCTCGCCACGTATGCAAAACTAGAATACGGTAAGTAGCCAGTATTCATTCTTGAGGGATAAGATAGTGAACGCTCTTGTAAAAGTGGATGACGCCTTAGTAGGCGAACAAGGGACCGTAGAGCAATAGCAGATACGAGGTGCGAGCTTCTCGATGCCGCTCAACTTTGCTTTGCGGATCAGCGAATGTAACCCGGCCGACAGTTACATTGCTGCTACACTAAGTGTTGCTTCGCTGGGCATGCCATACACTAGGACCTAAGCACCTCTTAAGGAAAGAGAATATACCCGCCGCAAAGTTAGATTACGGCGGGACCGACCACCCTATTAGAATGTCCTGCAAATGAAACCCAAGTCGAACGCTTCAAAATACTCCATCTCCCGCCACTGACTTCCCATAAAGCCGTGTTCTGCACTGAAACCTGCCAGCTAAACGCAACAGGTTCTAGCAGAACTTCAGGGAGCATTCGTTAGGTACGGATCACCTGGCTATTGATGCGGCAGATTCATGCACCCCTTTTGAGGAGCCGCTGGCGGAGAGGGGTGGTAGAAATGATACAGCCATGACCTCTTCACTGGGTCATCTGCGGGATGACCCGTCTACCCAGTGGGTGAACTTGAGCCTTGCCTCTCTATCCTACAGTGCGTGGTAAAAATGCATCCTACACGAAGTGATGTTACCCACACGATAGGATTGTGTAACAGCTTATTACGTCTTGGCTCCAGAGCACCACGCCGTATTACTGTAAATGATCCTCATGTGCCCCCCATGTTGATAACACCAGACGTCCGTCGTATGCAACTTCGTGGCATCGTGAGTTACCGCTTATACTCAGCTTGCGACTTGACTTTGATGAGACATGTTGAGCTGAGTCTTGGCAAAGATAGCCCCGCTTTAGGGGCCAGAATAAAATAAAGCGTTCTGTGCCGTCCGCATCAGCTTCGCCCTTTTTGGTCAATGAGGTCGAATCAGGTTGGGAGCGTTTGGGCTGGGTTACAACACGTGGTAGGAGGATGATACGCTCCAATGGGATCGATGGCCAAGGCTGATGAGCGTCACGTCAAGATCCTTCGAAGGTACCTAGTTAGAAGGGTAGTGGCGAGGCTGTTTATTTTGCAATAAACCAGGTAGTACCGCCCCGATACACGGCATACTCGGTGATTCTGTGCCCTGACACCACGCCGTGTTTCGGCGTGTAACGGCGTGTAACATAATATCCTTGCCGAAAGACGTTTCCAAGACAGGAATCAAGCCGAGTAACTAGGGCTCCATTCATTATAAGGAAAGACTGCTGGACCCCTTGACTGGCAGATACCGTTGGTGCTTGCACTACCGAGGGCTGTACGAGGCGGCATGACGGTTGCCTCATTCTTAGAGACTCCTCTGACAGAGTATAGATGAGGACATTGTGGATTAAAGAGCAACTACCCCGTGGGAATGCTTCACTGCTTCGCCTTATACAAGGCAAATACGTATTATCCGTCGAAACGCCCTTACTTTGGGATTTCGTAATAATTCAACTAAAAATTTAAACCTATTCTTATTTTCTAAGATTTCTAAAAGTTTAATATATAAAGAACGCTATAATAATTCATAGGTTTTATATAAGCGAGCGAGTTATTAAATTAAACTAACTATTTTTTATTAATTTATAATAGTAAACTTATATTAATCAGTATTTTTTTTATAAAGAAACCCTATTATGATAAGCACACTTCTCAGAATTTTAAATACTTCGGAATAATAATTTAAATAAAACAATTAACGCGATTAAAATTTATTAGCCTCATCGAACCGTTTTTGCTAAACGTATTTATAGCTTTCTTATAAGTACGCGTATTATGTCCGAGCTTATCGTAAACGTTACAGGTTCTATATTTTACTTTAATTCTTTAGTAATAATTACTTTTAATCGTTCTTAGTTATATAATACTTTTTTACTTTTTTTAAAAAACAAATTTCTTTTTCTAATATAAAAAATAGATTCTTTTTATAATAAAATATTCCTTTTAAAATAAAATATTAAATCTTTTTAGCGTTTACTTAAAATATGATTTCTTTCGCGTAACTAGGCGGATTCTCTTTCTCCCCTCGGTCCTATTCCTCCCCTCTTTTAAAAATTCGTATAAAAGTGATAACTTATATTATATTAAAAGATTAACCGAGAAGGTTTTTTTTTTCCCGCGAACTGCCTTCATAGTTTTTACCCTTTTTTTCGTAAGCTACGTTTCTATTTCGTTATTTTCCGAGTATATTTAATGGCGTTTGCCTTTCCCCGGAAATAGGAGGGCGGGGGAAGATAGAACAGGCGGAGATAAATAAAAATATTATCAGTATAAGGATAACTAAAGGAGTTTTTAATAAAAGAAGACTGTTATTATAATCAAATAAAATAAATACATTTTTTATAAGTTTATATAACACATTATCGAAAAGTATAATAACTTTATACGTTTCGATAAAATATAATATTTATTTCGTGATTTAAGTATAATAGCGTCGTATTAAACCTTTAATAAAAAACGAAAAAATAAGATACGGCGAAGGATTAAAGCTGATAAAGGGAATATCTAAGTATATAAAGCGTAATAATAACGTTATTCTCGTAATAGCTTTTTAATTCGATTAAGTGATAATTTTTATAGCTGTTAAAAATAAGCATACGTTTTAATATTTTTATCCGCGTTTGGATACATATGTTAAAATCTTAAACATATGTAAATATAATCTAGTTTGTATTTAATTATTATATATATCACGAGTGAACTCTTAATAGAAGTTAGGTTAGCTATATTCAAGACAAAAGAAAACTGACATCCAGGAAACCAAAGGAGAGGCAGAACTTTTTAAGCCTTAAAGCGTTAGATATATAGTTAGATAACTAAGCCTAGTTAGCGTTATAATAATTATCCCTCTTTTAAAATAAAAATCGACCTCGATTCTTCGAGTTATTACGTAAAATAAAGTCTTAAATAAACGCCTTATAATAAATTCGAGGTAATTTCGTAAATAATTCGCTATAGTGTCGACTATAAATAGCTAACATTCCGAAACATAATTTTAGTAAGTATTATTACTTTATATTTTTAATTAAGGCTACTAACTTCATAATAGTGTATAAAAACATTACCTTTATAAATAATAACAGCCTAATAACTTTGAATAATTATTTTTAAAAAGGCTTAAAACTTAAATTAAATTTCGTACGGTACGTGAATTTATCCCATTTACTTTAAAACGATATACCTTTTTATCGCACTCTTTTTAAGTTTGAAATGGTAATATTTCACTAAAAATCCCAAAATGAATCTAACGATAATCTTTTTTAGTTAGGGACTGTATTCTCTAATATTATAAACGATTTTACGAATTAGTAAATTATTTATTAAACTTTTATCTTTAAATATAATGACCTTTTTTAATAACTAAAAAAATAAAAACGTTATTCAAACCAACGGCGACGACGACGACGACGATAACGAAAAGAAGCAAAATATATAACTTTTTTATACTTATTTACTGCTAGATTATTACATATAAGTAAATCTTTTTAAATATTATTAATAGAAAAACCTTATATAATACCATGAAAAATAATAAGAAATTAATATATATTAATAAAGTTTAACTATAAGAATAACTAAAGAATTAAAAAAAAAAACATTATTAAGATAATTTAATAAAGCATTCTAACCCCTAATACGTTATTAAATTACATAGGCGGCAACGTATAATATTCCCGTCTTTATCTTAACGAATAGTTTCGAACAATAATATTAATAATTTCGAGTTACGTATAATAAATAAGGTGATTATTTTGTTAATATTATCTTCTATTAGTTAGTAATATAAGCGTTTTAAATTAGAATTAGGTTTTAAATAAAACGTTTTCGAATTATAACTAACTCGTTATCTTATTTTCTTTACGCTTAAGTAATTATAGAAATCTAATTTACGGTTTAAATTATTACGATTTAATCGCAAGTTCTTAATATCGTATAATAAAGATCACTATTTCTTCGCAGGTTATTAAAAACGTTTAGATTTATATTTTAAGACTATATTATAATTATTACGCTAGCTTTACGTAATAGTAACTTATACTTTACAGTTAAAAACGTACGGTCAGATCTTAATCCTTTAAGAACTATAAATAATTATCAAAATTCTTAAGGTATTAACTGAATCGTTATACGGCTTATTTTAATAATTCTATTATAATAAGCTTATAATATCTAACTTTTAAAATAATAATTTTTGTCCAGGCTTTAAAAGCGAAACAATTACAGATAGGTTTTGTTGAGTTTTCGACCTTGTTTCGTTCTACTTTTTTATCCTATAATAGCCGATAATAGAAATCTATTTTAAAAATAATTAAGTTAATACGTTAAATCTAGTGATGATAATTTGCTAAAACGGCGTTAAAGGTCTGCCAAAGGTCTGCTAGCTATTTGTTACGTTATTAATAACTATACTTTAATATAAGAGCTATTATAAACCTTTAAAGTTAATATCGTTTATATTCAAATTTGAATTATAATCGGAACTCTAACGTTATTTTTTTTTAAAAAAGATAATTTATCTTCCAGCTTTATTTATTTCCGACGTAAATCTACTAAACGCTAAAAATAATTAATTAGAGCTTTTAATACCCTTTTATTATTTTTTCTTAAATTTCGATATAAAATTATTTCGTTTTTAAAACAGAGCTAACTTTGCTCCGTAATACTATAGCTTCGAATTATAAACCGCTACATTTTAAAGACGTTTAAAATATAAATAACTATAACTCAAGGTAATTATCACAAATATGTTAAAATTATTACGAACGGACATTTAATAAAACTTAGATTAGCTATATTTAAAATAAAAAACTTAATGGTTAGGGAATAAAAGGAAAGACAGAGCTATTCAGGCCTTAAAGCGCTATATATACAGTTAAAATAACTAAACTTAGCTAACGCTATAATAATATAATACTAAATTTTAATACATTAATAAATTTCCTATAATATAGAACATAAGCGAGTCGCTTATTTTGATTAACATTTACTATATTATCTATATCTTTACGAAAACGGCAGGAAGTTAAATATAATTTTCTATAAATGTTCAAAATATGGATTAATAATATATAATAAAGGTACATTAAGATCAAACACGTTTCGGCAATTATATAAATTTATTTCTTATTTCCGAAGTAATACTTAATTTATAGCTAAAACTGCTAATACTTAATTAAAACTTTTCTAATTTCAACCATAGGTTTATAAATATATACCTAATAGTAAATTCTTTTTCTTTTAATTTGAAAATGTTTTGTTTTACTGTATATGAAAAAGTGGAGCTATATTTAGGATTAAATATTACTTTTTTCTATATTTTCCGAAATATTAACTTTAAAAATTTGCCGAATTCTTTTTAGGTATTATACTTAAAATAAAAGGTGTGTTTTAAAATGTTATATATTCTTTATCTTTAATATTAATCTTGTAAATTTTCATTCTTCATTTAAAATAATTAAATCTAAACGTATTAAACGCGAGACCTTTCGAAATATTTAAAACGGTATAAAAATATTATTATTTTCAAATTCATTTTTATTTCGGTTAAAAACCCGGTATTTTACAATAATTTTAAATTAATATAAAGATAGTTAGGTGCAAAATGAGCGACTCGCGTATGCCCTACATTATAAGAATATTTAACATATGTTTTTATATTAAATTATAAGTCTTTCTAATAGTAACGTGACCGTATAAACAAAATTGGATAAAATGATAAATTGCTACCTTAATTCGTAGGCTTTACTAAACCTATCCCTTTCATAGACTGCCTTGTCTCGCTCCTATCCATGTCGATTTTTGTCCGAATTCTGGAGGTTCTTTGCAATCCGAAACAGCTAGGTAAACTATCGCTTATAGTTCTTTAACTTATATCGTTCCAAAGTCTAAACTTCGGAATTTTCAAGCCCGTGATTATTTTCCTTTTTTAAATTCGTTAATAATGTTTTTATAATTTTAAACTTTTAGATATAATTTCTTTTAAAATTAAATATCCTTATTTTTGTGAAATAAATCTTATCAGGAAATTAAAAGTCGAAATTAATTTTTTAAATCTTTTTCAAATCGATAATTATAACAGCTAATCGGTTTAACCAACTATTAACCTCAAGTTGTACGGTTTATATTAGCAGGAATATTATAGGAAATTAAATAATAAGGTATGCGATAATTACGTCAGGTAATAGCAAATTATTAAAGGTAATCTAAATAACTAAGTATTATAAGCTGATAATCTGTCTAAATTTTAAAAATAATAAGCGTATATATTCTATTCTTTTTTCCACAATTAAATATGATCAAATCGATTCCGTTCGACCATTAATCGACTGTAATCGAATCGATCCCGTTCGACTATTAATCAAATATGGTTAAATCGACTATGTTCGACTTTTCTCTAATCACGTAATTTATCCGGTCGGAATTTTCTTACTTATAATTCCGACCGTCTAGAAGGCCAAGACTAGCTAAGTTATAACACGATTTTTTTCCTACCAGGATCTTTATCCTTAAAGATTATTTGCTATTTTCAATTAATTAAATAAGTAACTCTTTCTTTTACCTTTTTATTTCCTCTTTTTCGCTTTTTTGATTATTATGTTCACGTTTAATCGTATTTCGAAAAATAAAAATAAAAATCGAATTTTAATCCAAATCGTCATTAAAATTTATTTTGTTTTATTAACAAACTTAACGTAAACATGCCTTAGCATTCGGCTTACTTTCGTAATAACTGTCCTAATTACATTATCGTAAAATACAAAGTTTATTATAACTTTTATGTTAATAAAAAATACGTTAACTATAATTTCAGTAAAATGGATTCGTAATCGATATTCCGCGTTTTTCGTAAGAAAAACCTGATTAAGCGTAAGAGAAAAAAAACCGAAACGTCGTTTTTCGAAGCGTTCGCTTATTTATAACGTTTTTATAAATAAGAAAATTTTTTACAAAAAAAAGCGGTTAAGATAATTCGTTATAGCATTAAGAATTTAAACAAAGCAATAGGAAAGGGCCGAAATAAAGGCCGCCGCGTAGGTTGTTTAAGCTATGGGAGTAGTTAATTAATTTAAACCCGGATTAAGAAGTTATTTTAAATGCTTCCAGTATTATTAGTAAAAAGAAATTAAAAGGAGCTAAGCATTTATAAAGTTCTTAGCGAATTTTTAAGTATTTTCAGAATTTAGGTAATCTTTTTATTTAATTAGATATTCGATAAATTCGCGCTTTTTCAGTATATATAAAATTTTCTTTACTTTATATATAAGTATATTATTTTTCTACTTTATGTTAAATTTAATAATGTTTGCTGTTAACTCGAATAAGAAAATATAAAAAACTGAATAAAGTTTAACTTTAAGTGGTAATTTTAATTAATAGTTATTTTTAAAAAATTTCTTAACGATTTTATATAAACCGATATATTTAAAATCAAGTTTTTTTTTTAGTCGTTTAATTTAGATATTTGTGGTAACTTGTAACGAACCTGTCATACGTCCACTTGGAGGTATAAGCAGTATCCGAAAAGGGGTCTTGATTTGCAGATAACAATAAAGGCGAGGAATGATTTACTAGGAGTTTATTCGTTAAAAAGGTTTAAAGACTTTTCCTACAGTAAAGAACGACTGCCTTTGGTTATAGGCTTAAATTAATAGCTAAGGAGCGAAACTAAATAGGTGCTATTTATATAAGGGATTTAAATCATATATAGTTAACTGTTTTTTAATAAGTATATCGTAGATTGATGTAATTTATATAATCTGGATTAGATTACTTAAATTACCTAGATTATCAGGAAGGCCAAACCTTTTTATTCATAATTTAGCCGAAACAAACCCATATTAAGCCTTAAGTAGGTTTTTTTTTTTTTTTTTTTTTTTTTAAATATAAGAACCTTTATTCTTATAACATTATTTCCCTTTTTTAAGGATTTGTACCCTGAAGATAAGAACCGTAAATAGCTACTTTTATCGGAAAGAGCTTTTTCTGGAAAGGTTTTAACTAATTTTACCATAACAAGCCGTATTCGAAAAGAAAAAAGAAAACCTCGCTTAAACTATCGCAATTCCTGCGACGCTCGAGCTAACTCGATTAAAAAGTTTGGCGTTAAAGCTTTCCCTTATTCGATTTATATTCGTTTTGGCAAAACCGATTGTTTTTTTGTTCCTGATATTTCAAACTATAACTGTTATATTCGTCGCCAACGTTTAACCTATAACGTCTTAACCATAAACTCGCTAACGAAATTAAGTAAAATGTATAATCGCCTAAAAAAAAATAACCAAAAACGGAAGATACGTTAGTTATATATTAAAAGGTTATCTAAAAAAAGATAAAAGAACTTATTAGATAGATAAAACGTTTACGCCTTTAGCAAAAAAAGATAAAGAAAAAGGTAATAACTATTTTAAAAAAGGAATATAAATTAAATTAACTGGAAAAATTAAAAAGTTAAAGAAAAAACAGCGACGTATGGAAGCAAATTAAACGCGGCTTATTTCCGAGATAAACGCTATTACGGAAACGTTTACTTCTTTCGATTAAAATGCCGCAGGGTTAGATTTAAGCGGGGGATTATTATCGCCTACGACCTTAGCTGCGCTGGAAACGGTCGGTCCGGATTCTGCTGGTGGAACATTTTAAATAGGTTCATCGCGTTCGTTAAGTAACTAAATGGTTCCTAAATATTTTCTTCGTATAAGTACCTTTTTTACTTAATTAGGTACTAAATTCTGGTTTTAATTATTCTGGAATTTAATATCCTTTCGATTTCGTATTCGTTATCGTCTTTTGCGATTTTTAGGGTTATCTTTAACGGGGTGTTTTTAGGTATTGGTTTAAGTAGGGAAATGTAGAAAATAAGGTATATTTTTATTATTTTCGGTAATAATAATTAATAATTAGTTTTGAAAATAATTTTATTAATGTTAAACGGATTAAGCTTTTGAAGTCAAACTTATCGTTAGGTTTTTTGGTCTTAATTTATAAAATGTTCGACGTCGCGTTTTGTTTTTAACGTAATAAGTAAACCTTATTTCCTTTCATTAAAATTAATTCTTTAATTCTTTTTTTTTATAATACTAGGTTATTTTTTGCTAAAGAAATTACAGTTCGGTTCGTAATCGAGTTTATATTATGTTAATTTCTGTTATTATTATTTTTGTTCGGGGAGTTGTAATGATAATTGTAAAACTTTAATATACTAGTTATTTTATTCGTTAAATTATTACTTTATATTCGTATATAGCTATATATGGGGATACGCTTATATTTTCGTTAACAAATATGGTATAAGCTACTTATGTTAATAATAATAATTCCATTTAATTATTTTATTAATAATTAACATAACTTCAGAAATATTATTCCAGGGTCTGGTTTAATTGTTCCGTTTGACCATTTATTTAAGGGTAATAGGTTGTTAAGAATTTAAGCTTAATATTTATTTATTTAAAAAAGCTGGTACTAAATTTAAACGTAAAACGCTGATTTCGATTAAAAACGATCCCTTTTAGTATTTCGTATTTATTGAAATATTGTTAAACAAAAACACAAGTTAATTATTTTGTCGTTATAATTCTTTTAAAAGGTAGAAAATACTCATATTTAATAAGTCTGTTAATAATTACCTAGATTTCGTCGTATTTAACTTTAATAATTAGATTTGTAAATAAAGGAAAATTAGTAATAAAATCTTAAGCTATAATGTTTCATATCTTATTAAGAATGTAAATAGGTTATAACAGCCCGTAGGGCTTATAACGTATTGCCTTGGCCTTATTGTAAATATTATAATTCTTAATAACTTTTTTAACTATTCGGCGCAGTTCTAGGAAGTCGTGCTTTTCCTATAGCCGTTAGATAGTTTTAAAGATTCCTTAATATCCATATAGTAAGTTTTCGTAAAACTTTTTTACGAATTGTTTTTATTGGTTCTTAGGAATATAAACCTTATTACGGTATAGTAGCTGGTTTTTTGGTTATCCTTTTAATTACTAAACCTTTTTCTTTTCCTTCGTATCGTAAAAACTCCGAAACCGTATTAAAAATTTAGGGGTTAGTTTTTTTAGGATTTCGCATAACTATATAATGCCATCTTTATTATATTATAGCATTTATATACTTCGTTTGGAAACCTTGGAATTATAGTTACTTCTGCGATTAAGAATATTTAGTTAAATACGTTTTTCCTCTTAATGTAATATATTTTTAAATTAAATCTTAATGAAAAAACTATCCAGATTTTATATCGTTTATTTAATTTTTATGCCTTTATAAATCGGGTAAGGTTTTTATAATCGGAGTAAATATTAAAAGATTTTTTAATTCCGTTAAAGAAAGGCTTTTATTTTTTAAAAGCGTTAATAATTACTAATAATTCATTATTATAAATTAGGTATTTAAGTTCTACATTTCGAAATACCTTTAAATAATAAGCTATTAAATATTATTTATCGTTATCCTTTAGTTATTTTAGGACGGTATTTCGTGCATAATTTAAGGCGTTTATTTTTAAGCGGTTTTTTTTGTATCAGGTAGTTTCATTATGGGTCTATTAATGATTACGTTTTTTAAAATCTGGAATACCTTTTATATATTTGTAAAAGTTCGAACTTTTTATTAACATATTTTTTCGTAATAAATTTCGTTAATGGTGTAATTATATTTCCGTATCCTTTAATTAAGTTTCGTACGTAATCCGTAAATCTTAAGATTTATTAGATATCGATAACGGTCATTTTATTAAAAATAAGTTTGTTTTTAATTATTTCCATCTTAAAGCATTAAATCTAAATCTGGCCGGAAGTAAGTATATATTCTAGAAAGTTTAGCTTTTACGTATATTATATACTTTTTGCTAAGTTAATTCGGATATTCGTTGTATTTAAGTTTTTAAGTATTTAAGTTATATACTTTTTATATTGCTTTAAAGTTTTAAAGTAAATGAGAATGTCGTCGAGATAAACGAATATAAACTTATCCAGGAATTTTCGTAAGGTAGTTATAATTAAACGTTAAAAATTAACGGAAGCATTAGTACGTTTAATAGGTATTACTTGGTATTCGTAAAGTCCGTACATTATTTTAAATACCGGTTTTTATTTTTTATTTTTTAACCATTTTAATACGATAGTAACCGTTTCGAAAATTAAATGCAATAAATTATTTAATTTTGCTAACGTTTTCTTTTTAGTATGTTTATAAAAGTTAAAGGATATCCATTTTTTATTATGATATCGTTTAGCTATTTATAGTTAATTACTTTTTTAAAAACTAAATATTTATTTTCGTTAATTCTTTACTTTCTATCTTTGGTTTTTGGTATTATAAAGATAAAGTATTTAATAGAAAAATTAAAAAGTTAAATATATTCTTTTTTTTAAATTAAATTAAATAACTTTCCGTAAGGTTTTTAAATTCTTAAAGTTTATATAATAAATCTTATAAACTTTAAAGTAATATTCCTTTTTAATAAGTATTCGATAATCCTACTAATTATATAAAAACAACTTATGGTTTTCTTTATCCTTAAATAATCTCTTAAATTTCTGGTACTTGAATAATACTGTTTTAGCTTAATCTAATATTTATACTTCTTTAATAATATAATAACTTTCTTAATTATTTTCCTTAAGTAACTTTTTTAATTTTCTTACATAAATATTTAATATTTCTAGTTAATATATAAATTGCTAAACCTAAACCACGGCATTTCTAAAATGATGTTATATCCAGAAATGTCGGTAATATTTAATAAGGTTTGTTTTTGGTATCCTTAAATCTAAACGAAAAGTTCTTTAATTTTTCGAAAAACTTGGTTATTGTCGTATTTGGATAGATTTCCGTTTATTATAGGTAACTTATAAAACTTTAACTTATATTTTTAAAGAACTTAATTCTTTTTTACCGCCGCAGGAAAAATAAAGTTACCTTCGGCTCTTAAATTAATTATAACTTTAAAAGGTTTATTTTTATATTAAAAAACGATTCTGATTTAATTACGTAATTCTTTTATTACTTTACATAAGGTCTTATAAATTAAAGCTCCTTAATGCCTTAATTTTAAAAGCTTTTAACGTTCTTTAATTAATATTATTTACTTATAAAAAAACATTTCCATTTTCGGCCTTTTTTTATAACGTACTTAGTATAATAATTATTTATGTACTTATATTACTTCTTTTTACCGAATTAACATTCGAAGGTAATTATTTTTTTCAAGCTTAAACTTTAATTTTACATTTTCTAAGTTATAAAATTAAAAATATTAATCTTCGAAAACGTGTTTTCATATTTAGAAATTTATGTTAAATATAAAGTATCGAGAAGTAATACAAATATCCTTACGATATAACCTTTTAAGTTTATTTTAATTCGGAATGTAAATAATAAAATCTGGGGTACTTTAACTATCGGGGAATTTCTGTATATCTGTATTTATTATCTAGTTCGGTAAATGTTTTTTTATTTTATTCAAGCTAAAAGTTATTAACTTTTTTAAGTTTAAGATACATAAGATAATCGTGAAGGTAATAAGCGATAAAATGCAGCAACTTATGCTAATCTGTTCGTAGTTTAATATGTACCGTACATTCGGAAAGCTTACAAAGCTCCGGGGATAACTATCCGTGGTTGCTGGCGTTAGGTCGAAATTAACCATTCTCGTCATACATCTTACACAGAGATATATCAAAATGGCAAAAGCATCCTAGCTCCATAACTATCTTAAAAGCCGTTTGTCCGAGATAATACTTGCAGGCCTTAACTTTAAAGTCCTGGTAAATAAAACAGTTTTCGTACTTTAAAATGTCGTTCTAAATTTAAATAATGATAGCAATAATAAATTTTGGCTGGAAGAAAGTCGAACTAACCTTTTTCTCTTCCTTTTTTATCTTACTGTCGGTTTTTTGTTTAACCGCTTTAACTTTCTTTTAGGGTTAAGGAATTTTTCCTTTTTTAAAGTTCCTTTTAACGAAAAAAACGATACTTACTTTTAAAATATCCCTTTTTATTATAATTAAAACATTCTATATTGGGCTTATCTTTTTTGGGCTCCTTTAAAGCGGTACTTGCTTTTTTTTAAGGTTTACCTTTATCTTTTTTGATTTGGTTATTAAAGCTTTTATCGTCGTTTCGTTTATTAATTTCTTTTTTCTTAAGGTACCAGTTAAAGGTACGTTAGTTAATAATAATTACTTCATCGGTATACTTTTTAGAAAATCTTATTTTAAGTACTATATATATTTCGTCTTTAACTTAAAATTTTAAGCCATCGTAAAAGGGATAAAATAATACGCTTTTCGGTAAATTAAAGATTACGGCTAAGCAGTTAAATTCCGTCGTATATTTTGCTGCTAATTTAGTTTAATAAAGAAAGTATAACTGTTTTACCGCGTGCTGTTTTTAATTTAAGTTTTTAAATATAGTTCGTATTCGATTCTTAACGTATCGATAATTGCTAAAAATATAATTAATAATATCCGAAAACTTTTCGAAGTAATTTTCCAGGTAATCTTTTATAATTAGTTCGAATTATAAGAAAACTCGTCCAGTAAGCAGTTAAAAGATGGTTATTACCTTTTAATAATCCTCCATTAAAAAGCTTTAATAAAACTTAGGTAAATTTTAATTTAAATAAAAAATCCTTTTTTATTTATAAATCCGTTATAAGGTTTTAAAATAATTGGGTTGTAACTTTTAATTTTCGGTATTCTATAATAGCTAAAAGGTAACATAATAATTTCGCGGTATCAATTAAGGCCGAGTAATAGGGGTACGAGAGTACTTTTCTTTATTCCTCGAGTAGGTTAAGCTATCCTTTCTTTTAAAAGGGTTAAAGTCTTTTTTCTTTATTCTTTTTTAAGGCTTAGATTTTACGTAATAAGATCTCCATTTTTTCCTTAAGGGAAAGCTTTCTTTTTTTTCCCTTTGAACCCTAAAATTCTTAAACCTTTAATTTTTCTTCCTTTTTCGAATTTTCTTAAACCTTAATAATATTTTTTAAAGCCGGAGTTAAATGTTAAGTTTAAAAAAAGAATTTCCCTTATTTCGGGTTATAAGAGGTATAACGTAATTAATTAATTAAAGAACGTTTTTAATAAAAGATAAGTTATTTAATTTAATTATTAATCTCTTATTAGTTCCTAACGGGGATCGGGTATATTATTTATCTTTTAAACGTCGTTTTATAATACCGTTTTTACTGAATTTAAAAAAGCTTATATCTAATTAGGCTTAAAATTATTTATCGGCTATTGATTAAAAAGCTATTAAAATATAACAAACCTATTATACGTTTACTTAAAAGTATAAGTAATATCCGAAAAAGAATTTTAATTTATAAGTAACAATAAGATGAAGAATAATTTACTAATAGTTTATTCGTTAAGAATTTAAAGATTTTTCTCATAATAAAAAACGTTTACCTTTAGCTATAAGCTTAAATTAATAGTTATGGAGCGAAATTAACTAAGTGCTATTTATATAAGGGACTTAGATTATATATATCCAACTGTCTTTTAATAAGTGTGTCGTAAATCTGTGTAATCTATGTGATCTGGACCAGATCACTTAGATCACCTAGATTACCAGGAAGGCCAAGCCTTCTTACCTGTAATTTAGCCAAAACAGACCCACACTAGGGCTTAAGCAGGTCTCTTAAAGACAGGAACCCTTGTTCCTGTAACATAACTAAGTAAATCATTTTTCCCTTTTAAAAGGTTAATACTTTTAATCTTTTTTAGTTATAATAATTTTTAATTTGGTTATATACGAATTAAAGTACCGCTTTTATTTTTACGTATAATTATTTAAGTTATTTTAATATAAGCATTATTTTAATATTAAGTAGTCTCTTTTTTATATACGTTCTTTTGAATTTTTCATGTAAAGCTAAAGTTAGTATTTATTAAATTTATTTTAATACTTTCGTAATAACTAGTATTATAAGTTAATTACGCGATAGATAGCTTTAAAAGTTAGTTGTTATATTCGTAGTTAATATAATATCGTAAGTAAGTGTTTAATTTTTAATTAATTCTTTTTATTTATCTATTCATTTAACGTTTAAATACGTTAAATAATTTATAATTTAAACATAGATATATTTTAATCTTTAGTAGAATTTCGAAATAAATATCCTTTTTTATCTAAAATAAGTTTTATTAATAATGCGTGTACTTTTAAGATATATCTTAAAAAGATGTAAGCTAATTGCTTTATATCTGTATTTTTATTATATAATAGAAAATAGGAAAATTTAGTAAATCAATTAACGATTATAAAAATGATATCATAATATACGCCCGTAACTAAATCTTTTAATAATGAAAGTTTAATAATAAAGTCGAAAATAACGGAATCCTATAATCGTTTTGCGATTAATAATGGCTATAGTTCTCCGTATGGTTTATGTCGTCGAGCTTTTACCTTGTTATATATATGATATTATTATCGTATTATTATTATTATTAATTTTATTTTAAGAAAGTAATAAATACATTATAATCGTTTTAAGGTTTTAGGAATCCCTAGGTATCCGTATAAATAATGTTCGTGTATATTTCGTATTAATATTTTCTGATATTCTTCTAGGATTTATATTTTTTTATTCTTTAGTTTTTAGGTAGGTTATCGTTATATTTTTAGATTATTTGGTATAGATTAAACGGTACTGCTTTAATCGTTGTCATTTATCGTATTTGCAAGTATCTTTTTAGCGTAATGTCGAAGATTTGGTAATTAACTTCGATTAAAAAAATTTTTTAAATTTAATTTTTGGCTAAATGCGTTTATTTTACCATTTTCTAATCCCTTTTAATAAATAATAACAAAGTCGTAGTTTATGAATTCTTTAGCGTAACGTAATTATTATCCTGTTAGTTTTCTGGTAATGGTAAAACGAATAAAGTTTTTATAATCCGTATATACCTTAACTTAATAAATGTTTCTTTTAAGATAATATCTGAATTTTCGAAAAGTTTTAACGATAATTATGAATTCTTTATCGGGAATACTGTAATTTAATTTTATTCTTTTTAACTCATATAAATAAAATACGATAAGATATAAATTACCTTAATTATCGCAATATCTAGTTATTATGCTTAAAGCGTAATTCGAAGCGCTAGTTTCAAGCTTAATTAAGCGGCTTAGGTCGTAAGTAATTAATACTGGCTTACTAGTAATTACGTTTTTAATTTCTTAAAAAGCTTTTTCCGTCTTTATTATCCAAACGAATTTATTTTCTTTTTTTATTAAATTCGATAATAGCATGGTTATTTTATTAAAGTATTAAATAAACTTCTTATAATAATTAATAAATCTAAAAAAGGATTACATTTCTCTAATCGTAATAGGCGTCTTTCTCTGATTACGTAATTTATCCGGTTGGGGTTCTCTTACTTATAGTTCCGACCGTCTGGGGGGCCAAGACTAGCTGGGCCATAATAATAATAATATCGATAACTTTAATTCGATTAGTAATTTTATAACGATTATATACTGAACAAAAATATAATTTTTATAAAACACCTTTTATTTCGAAATATTCACGTCATATATTCGAAATTATATAATATGATGTTATAATTATTAAATTAGTTAAAACTATTATAAAAAGGATCGAAGTAAAAGATTAACGAAAATTACGAAAACTTTTTATACGTAAATAAGATTTATTTTTCAAAAGAATTTAAAAATTTATTATCAAGGTGTATTTTTAAAATTTACCTTTATGGTTTATTTTTAAGATTTAGGACGTAAAACTTAATATATTTTAAATTACATTATCTAACCCTGCCAAACCGTAAAACCAGCGGGTATCAGGTTTATCAAAGTCGAAGCTTGTTAGCAATTAGGTATATAAGCTTTTTAAACTAATATCAATTAAGAAATTACGTACTTACGAGAGCCTAACAATCGGCGTCAAAGTAAGGCTTTATAGGACTAAGGTATATAATCTATCCTAATAGGAAAAACTATGAATTAGTTATCGTGTCCGAAGATACTAGGTATAATATCTGTCGTAGAAATTATATCGTAGAATAATTTTCTGTATATTTAGCTGAGCCTAAAAAATAAGACTTTAATTTATATCAACTTTATATAACGTTATTTTTATATATTAAAGCGTTACTTTATATAAAAAGGTTACCAACTTTATATAATGCAAGCAGGCCTTATTTATAGATTTTATAATAATATTTAAAAGTTATTCTTCCGCTTAGTAAGTCGGGATCTTTTTAAAAATAAAAGATAAGGTTAAAACCGCCTTTATTATTACCATATTATATTATTTTCTAAATTATAATAAATACCGAGGTTTTCTATAACTTTAATAGTCAACGAAGCTTTTCTAGTAACGTTTTAATTTAAAACGAAATATTTATTATCCAGGACGTCCGAGAACGTTTTATATCTTATATTCGTCGCAAAATAAAATCATTATAAATTTATATAAGTTATCCCGTTTAAAAGCTTTATAACGAAACTTAACTTTTTATAAACGTTATTAATAGTAAGTTTAACTTTTTTTTACTACGCGTTATTTTCTTAACGCAAATATTTAAAAGAAGCCCTTTATCGTCGTACGGTTTAAATTCGAGGTTATTTTTTGGTAGAACTTACAATACGTATCCCGGGGGTATCGACGACTTAGCTGATCTCAATATAAAGGCAGGCGACTTTTAATAATAGATGGCCGCCTTAAACGAACTAAGTTATATACCGTTTTATAAATTTTGCAGCGTTAAAGCTATTTTATAACTCTTTGCCAGTCGGTATTTACCGCTTTAATTACCCGGCGCTGAGTTGCACTCGTAGTTATAACGGCAATTATAAAGGCACTAACTTTCAAAAAGAACTTCTAGTAAAGCTGGCAATTAGCGGTTAAAATGCGACTAACATTGTTTAAATCTATGCTATAATTATAAAGTTATTAAAAAGTGCATTATAAAGATTAAGAAGTGTAGTAGGATTAAAGATGAGAATGTTCGGAGGTGTACGGATATTTGTAACTTATTATTCTAATTATAAAAACTAAAATATATATAATAATAACTTATTTATAACTGGTATTATCTTTCTTTAATTATTTTATGTTCTTTACTACTCCTCAAAATTTTATTTAAACGTTCTTTATTTTAATTAAAAATATGCACTGTTATAATAACGTGCTATATAAGTAAGCTAGATACAGAAGTGAGTTGGATAATTTTTTTAGCAATTCGACCATCTTACTTTAATAACCTATATTTTAACAACTATAATATAAAACGGCTTATAAAAGTATCCAAAATGAACTTGGCTATTTAAGTTAAAAATAATAATCCGAAACTTAGTTATATAAAGTTTGATTTTATTTATAATATCTAATATTTTACTTTAAAAACGCGATATAACGGTATATATACTCGAACCGACATTATATTTTAATGCGAAAATTAACACCGACCGAAGAAAACTTTATTACCGATTATATTTTTAAAATAAATACGTAAACGTTTTTTATCCGACTTTAATAAGTTCAAAATATAGTTAATATATTACTTACTTAACGTATTACAATATACGTCGGGATTAACTTGGCGTCGAACTCTGTACGATGTTAAAAAAAACTTAAGATACGTTTAAATCGGAAAATCGTTTATTAAAAAGTGTTATGCGAACGTTTAAAGATATTTCGTAAATAGTTCGAATTTGTCCGAGTTATAATTACAAAATACGATATTATAAAAGATGATATTTATAACTTTAACAAAACGGGTTTTTTAATAAGATTTTTTATAATATCGGATATAATAACTATAAACGTTAAAAAGTAAAATTAAACAATAAAACTACAAAATGAATTTAAAATTTAAATTAAATTAAATAAATTTAATAAAGTAATTAAAAATACGTGATAATTATTTAAATTATTAGTCTATAAAATTAAGCTTCACTGTTATTTATTATATTAATGAAAAAAAACATACCTTAATCTTTAATATAGCGATAATTTATTTTTTATTAATTAGAAGATAGATATAAAATTTAATAATTTAATAATAAACGAATTAAAATTAAAATAAATTTAATATTTTAATATATGTAAGCGAACGCGTGGCAAAAGACCGAAAAGTTTTCTTATGTTCGGCGGCTATAAAAGTTATTATATAATTAAATTTAAGAAATATTACGTAAATTAGGATTTTCTTTTTTACATACTCGTATTTTTTAATCAGTTTTAACATTTCGACGTATTTTATTTTCCCGTTTTAAAACGCGCCTGTTTACTTTATGTCGAAGGTTTAATATAACGTCATCATATTTATATCGTAAAAAAAGTTTTTTTTTTCGCCGGCTTTAAACGCGTTGTAAAAGCCGCCGTAACGTCCGATAATATTAAATCTGAATTTATAAAAGCTGGATTTATTTTATTCGATCTTAATAACGGTTTTTCCGAATTGAAAGTTTTTCCAGCTATACTTATATCGATTGTTTCGCCGTTTACTTCCGCTGGTTTCATTTTTTCTCTTGTTATAAAAACTTTAAAAATATCTGGAAAGTAATAAAGTAACGACGTTATTTTTAAAAATAAAAGATATATTAAAAATTACAAGGGTAATTCGTTAACGAAAACGGTTAAATCGGTTAAATTTTTTAATAAAAATGTATTTGTTATTTCTTTTCTGAAATTATTTTTTTAGGGAAAAATTAACTAATTACGCAAAATAAATTTTATTTTAAGCAAATGTCGAAGGACTGAAAATAAACATCTTTAAAAAGGAAGGGTATTTAATATATAAAATAGATAAGCTTTTTTAGCTTAACAAGAAAAAGTTAATGAAAAAAATACAGCTAATAACAGCTAAAGGTGATCGTCGTGAAAGGGTTAAAATAAAGGAGCGGAAATATAACGTTTACGGTAAGCCCGGATATAATACGTGTATTTATAAGAAAGCTATAGATACGTTTAGCGAAAACGAATCTAATTAATTTAAACTAATTTATTACGTTATAGTTGTTTTATATAAATTTGTTATCGCGGAGTGCTAAAAGTGTTCAGCTCACTTGTGTAGGGCGTTATCTTAATTTGCGATTATAGTACGAAAAAAATTCGATCTTTACAAGACATACTGTTAACTTCTCGTATAATTAATCTATTACTAAAATTTTCGATTTAAATTGTTCTCGGTAAAGACGTTCGCTAGGATACGCTATTTACTACTAACTAATGTATATATAAAGCTAAAGAAATATAAATAAAATAAAAGAACGTTTTTAATAGCTAACTATAAATTAAAAACCATAGGTAAGAGCTAGGTGTAAAAGGTGTCAGAGCGCCGATAATATATATTATAATATAAATGCGTTTTTATTTTTACTGTTTAATAAAGTTCGACATTTACTTATTTTAAACTCGTATTAGGATATATTATCTAAGAAATAAATTAGTTATATCTTTAATATATTAAAGCTAAATAGTATGAAATTCTCTTATATAAATAAAACCTCTTTTTAATAAAGCTTTGTTAATCGGTGTTAATGTTTATAAATTAAGAATAGCGTTAATATAATACGTTATAATGTTACATTATATTTTTAACTTAGTTTAACATAGATTAAATTTATTTTAAACCTAATTTAAGTAGGTATTACGCTTTTAACTTTAAATAATTTCTTTAAAGTATATTATATTATTAGCAATAACAATGAAATACACAAGTAAAAGCTTTAAAAATGTTAAAGAAAATAAGTTAACGTTTTATACCGTCGAATGAAATACACCATCGAACGAAATATACTATCGAACGCGACACTTTTTTGGCGCCCTGTAATAATAAAACCAAATAAGTTAACTTAAACATATTAAATCGTTTTAAATTAATCGAATTCTTTATTACTAAAACTATTTACAACTTTTTTATAAGTACGTGCATTATAGTCGAGCATATTATAAACGTTATATTTTTATTCTTCGTCTTAACTTTTTATAATAATTACTTTCAGCCGTTGTTAATTACGATTCTTTTATTATTATCTTCCTTTTTATATAAAACTATACGTTCTTTTTAAAATATTTAGTTTTAATCTTTTAAAGTTTTTTAAATATATTGTTCGGTTTTTATAAATAATTTTATATAACTATAACAAGTCACTTTTTATTATATAACTAACCGATTTAATTATTCTAGTCAGCGACACCCTTTATTAATTCATAGTTTGTTTCTCTATATAACGTTCTTATTTTAATACTTTACTAATATTTTTAAAGGTTGTTAAATGCTGGAAATAATATAATCGATAAAGGCAATCAGTGAAGCGGTTAGTAAATGCATAATTATAAACTTTTCAAATTAAGAAAAAATATTATTAAAAAGTAAATAACATAAGTCTAGCTTTTATAAACACAAATTTAACGTTATTAAATGTTGTGATAAGTTCACACACTTTGATAAAACTAAGAATAAAAACTCTTTTTCGCAATATAAATATAATAACGTCGTATTAAATTTTCGATATAAACTAAAAAACCCGGCCTAATACGAAAATATAAAATACGCTAAAAGGTTAACACTAATGAGAAAAGATAAACATATAAAACGTCATAATATTATTCTACGCGTAATAGTTTCCGAATTTGATCGAATAATAACTGTCGTACCCGTCGAGGATAAAAAAAGATATCGAATCTTTCGTATACGTTTATATATATATATATATAGATATTAAATTTATTTTAAATATAATTTATTCTTTCTCTAGTTATTCTAACTTTTTTGCAGCGTTTAATCCAGTAATAAAAAATATTTTCGATATTAAAAATTAACATAACATTTTTCTGTTATAATAATACATAATAGTAAAATCTAAACTCACAAATTAATAATTTATATAATTATAAAATATTCTTAGTTTCTTAACAAGCCCGTTTAAATTCTCAACTATTTATATATATTTAGAATTATAGTACTCGATATTATAAACAGCTTTATTAAAAGTTCGTTTCGTTAAATATAAATAACCTCTTTTTACCATGTCGTATTTTAAAATTACCACTTGAATAAGTTCGAAATACTTACGAAATATCTCTGGATGTTACGGTACCAACGTTACGGCTTAGCTAAGCAGCCATAACGCTATATAGCTGCAGGCGCACCACGCCTCTTAGATAGTTCTCTCTTTCTTCTTCTTCGT